>JAVJIF010011761.1:0-207856 GCA_038442645.1 Agave tequilana | reverse complement strand
AGTTACGATGAATCTACGGTCGTCCCAATAGCAAATTGTATGAAGTGTAGGCGTCAATCACATAGCTCGTCACTCAGATCTCAGATCCTCAATCTAACATTAAGTTTGATCTTCCCCCTTGGCTGGGTACCATTAGCGTTGAAATCATAAATGGTAGTTTGGGTGGTGCTCAATCAGTGGTGGGGATGCCTAAGTGCTGCATGACCCAATGAGACATAATGCTCAAAGCGGATCCTAGATCTACCTAAATGTGGCTCACTTCAGACGATCCAATGTACCCTGTAAAGTACATGCTCCTATCATGTTTCCCCTTGACCTGCATGTCATCTGGCGTGAAGATGATGTAGGGGGCATTTTGAGAGGCGTAGAGGCACAGTCTTCTTTATTTTCATCCTGTGACTCACCTGGGACTTTGGTCATGAAGACTTCAGCATCAGCTGAGCTTTTTCTATTGACTTGGACAGTCTTAGGAGCTCGTAAAAGGTGATCCTGGCTGGGATGTTAGCCAGTTGAGCCAAGACATCAAAGTGGTAAGGTCCTGATGTTCCTCCTGCTTCGTCCTTCAGGAGAGCTTTAGAATGCCGAAGCTTTTTGCTTCTCACAGGTTGCTTTGCGGAGAGCTTGGTTGGCTCTGCAGTAGGTCCGGGTGGATTTGCCACTATCCCATCATATTCTTTAAGGATGACTGGCCTGAACGAGTTTCCGCCACGAGTGGTGCATCAGCTCTGTGGTAAGGACGATCGTTTCCTCCTCTGAGTCGATTGGTGAGGGGACATCGGTCTCTGCTTTCCGAGAAGTGCAACACACCACATTACAGGGCGAGGCTCTTACTTTACCTTTGGACTTTCTGTTTGGTAACAGTAGTCCATTATTGGCCTTCAACAAGGTTGGGATGAACCCACATGATTCTTCCTGAGGTGTAGGAACAGGCATGGGACCTTTCTCTGTTGGTGATGCGTTCTGTCTATATTAATCATCCTTAGTTCCCCTTTCGGATGGGAACTACTCAGGCCGGTATTGGAGGCTAATTTCTGAATTGAAGAAATGACATCATGTTAGTCGTCACTTTCTTTGCTCTGGATAGAGCTTGAGTACTTCCACATCGATCATAGCTGAAGAATAACTTTGAAGATATAAAGCTCTTAGTGAGGTGCCCCAACATCCTATGATACAAGCAATAATTAGGATTGTCGGTCTTGCTGACCTCCTCGGGATGTTTAGCTTCAGGAAGTTTAATCTGTTAATCTTGTTAAGTAGCTTGAACAACGAATTGACGTGCTCGTCCTTGAAGGAGTACTGCCTGTTGGCGCGTGGCTGACTTGGAGAACCATCCCCTCTGTTTGCTGAGGTTTAACGGGGGATTTTGTCTCTATCGCCAATGTATCCTTTCTCTTTGATTGAAAAGATACTTCTAGTGGGCGCCTTGTCGACTTTTCAGATCTGGGCTTGTTTTCTTTCGCTCTAACCCTGGCGATAGTCTCTTCAGCCTGTTCACTTGCTGGACCAATTGCTTCCAGATGCGGCTTTCGGCAACTCCATCTGGACTAGGAGTGATGTTTACACAATTGTGACGACATGTCTCCCCCACGGTGGCCTGGGTCATACCGCTAGGAAATCGGAGTGCCATATTCTGAAATCTTTCCATAAATACTTTGACTGACTCTCCCTTCGTTCTTGCTTTGTTGCCAGGAGAATTGGCATGGTAACCTCCGAGTCGTTTTCGAAGAAGGTGTAAGAAAAAAACTTCTCCAGATAACCCAGTTTTTTATGGAGCCTTCAGGGAGTTTCATGAACCATTCGAAGGCTAGTCCCTTCAGAGTACTGATGAACAAATATGCCAGTATGGCATCATTATCTACTAATTTCTGTTTGACACTTGAAGTAGTAGATGTGTTGGTTTAGTGACTCTTTGCCGTCAAAGGCCTGTAAAGTCGGGGCTTTGAACTTAGGAGGATATTGGGACAAGATCCCATTCTGCCGGGTATGGCCAGACCACTCCTACTTCTTGGAGACCTTTTCGATTGGTAAGGGCTTACAGATGCGGCTCCAATTGATTCATTCTTTTAGAATGAGTACCCCATTCTCTGGATTGTCTCCCTCTTTAGATGAGGATTTAAACGACTCGGAATGGAACTGTTTCTCCTCTCTATGTGTATAGAAGATGAGCTTTCCCTTTCTTCCTCTTGCCTTGGACTTTTTACAAGAAGTTTGGGCATTCGACTTCTTCTTGTCCTTGAGTAACTGTGCAAGCATCTGCTTGAGTGTATCGATAGATTATATTGGGCGCAAATTATATCGAATTGTTCCCTCTGGATCTGGGCTTGCTGTTCCAGTCGCCTGGTCGTCTCCTCAGGATGTTTGCCATATACGCAAAGGCTTCCTTCTTTACAGAAGAGTTCGAGGCCTGTGATTCTGCGATGGCAGAGTGCGATTTACTTACTTCAATGCCCCAGTCTAGGGCAATATAGTCACCGGGGGTACCGCACCAGTCAAGTGCGAGTATGCCGATACACTCCTTCTGGTTCCATATCAGAGTCGTCAGAGTGATTGCCGGTTGTTTTCCTACTTTGCTTGGCGTAGTGTTTGGACTTACCATGTTTGCACTGAACTCGGGTATTCTGTGTCAGAGAAGGTGATTGGTCGCTAATGTTGCATATTTAGTATCATATTTCCATGCTTATTATAGAATAAAATCTGCATTGTCCTAATTAAATGTTTAATTTATTTGCAGGCCCATTCCTAAGGAGATGAAGAGAAATGAGCCCCAAAAGCCCACCAGAATTCTAAATTAAATCAGAATTAATTCGAGCTCAGTAAATCAGGGAAAAATCAAGAGGTTGAAAACCGGTTGAGAAGAATCCTCTCAGAATCGATCGGTTGAAGCAAAAATCAAAGGCCTTTCGTCAAAATCCCAGACTCAACGAAGAAACCAACTGAAGATAAAAGCAGAAGGAATCCAGGGAGACCCACCAACAGTGTGTGGCCACCTGGCCACACCCTGGCCGCGAAAACGCGGCCAAAGCGCATTTCCGCGGCTTGGTTGTGGAGTTAGGGGAGCGTTTGCTCCCCCGATCTCCCCGGGATCCTGTAGGTTGGGTTTTTGCCTATAAAAAGCCAGTATTTGCACTGAAAATGGGACGACCATGCAGAGATAGGATTTAGTCCAGTTTTCATTCTTTATAGTTTAGGTTTTTCTTTCTTTTTATGTAATTTTAATTTGTATGTAAGCTTAGGTAGATGAAGATTCATGTAAGTAAGAGAGAGAGACTTATGTTGAGAGTGACACCGATGTACCCTCCTCCTTTCTTCCATTGTTTCTGCGAGCAATAAAGGTAAATACTTTTTTATGTTCGTCTCTTTACTTTTGTTTTCCTTTTCCTTCTCTTTCTACTTCACCTCTTTTGGTTTTGATGAGAATGCAAGTGAATCAAGAAGCATAAGTATAACAACGTTTTTGTGAGTGCCAACGATACTTCATGAAGATGTTCTCCTCCTCAAGATCCGTATCACTTCATTCTTGCTCGGCTTCATGATATAATGCGAACGGAGACTGAGCTCGCTCCTATGACTTATGCGTTGAACGTCTCCGAAGCAAGGTAGAACATGCAAGGGTTCCAGGTAAGTCATCAACAAACTAGGTAAGTACTTCTTTAATCTTCTTTCTTTTCTTTTATTTCTTAGTAGAGATCACCAACACAATTTCTTTCATCACTCCTTTTCCATTTCCTTGTAAATAATCATTCTTGTTTTCTCCACCTTCCATTCTACCGCTTTCTTTTTAACTTTAACCTAACTCTACTCTTTTCACTTTCATTTCTCAAAACAAAGAAGAACTTTCGTTTTGTCTTCAAAAAGATTTCAATAAGAAAAACTTTGAACGCTTCTATCGCAAACCCTCCTTGTGGATCACGACCCGCATAGCCACTTGCTATAGCGGTAAGAATTGAGCACTTGCACATCTTTATTCTTAGATCTAAAATTCTGTATTTTGTCTGCAGGTTAAAGCTTTAATCAAAATTTTGGCGCCGTTGCCGGGGAGGGTAGCGGTTTTTATTGAAATCTGATTTTTTAGAACTAAAATGAATTTCTTCTCTGTTGCAGGTTATAGGGCAAGCAAAGCAGGAAAAAGGATTGCAGAAACATATAAGTGGTCTTGGGCCTCTGTTCCAGAAAACAGAGACCAAGTACCCTCTGAATTGCCGCGTTTTCTCGGCTTTTGCCGCGTTTCCGCGGCAAGGAAGAGTTCACTACCAACTGTCTTTTTGCAGGGCTGCTTACTTTGCAAAAACTAGTTTTCTGCAACTTTATTTCTTATATGCCATCACCAAAAGCCTGCTAATAAATCAACAGTAAATTTTTTGTTGAAAAAGTTAAAAAAAAAATTGATTAGATGTTTGCATTTTAGGCACGTGTCTTTTCATTCATTTACTTTACTGTTGAAGAATGCTGGAGCAATGTACGTTCGCATTGCATTTAGAATAGGACTCATCTCTTGGTTGATTTACATAGCTTTGAGTGAATCTTATTACATATCTTGTACACTTGCACAAACTGATCTTAAGGGAACCACCCATTAACAAGATAAGGTGGGGATTTAATCACCTTCCTTGGCCCAAAAATCAGATTCCAAGCACTCACTAACCCAAGCCTAACTAAAAATGAGTAGACGTTGGCCCTAGGGACATCTCGGACTCAAGTAGGAGATTATCCTAAGGGGGAAAGGTGTTGGAATTTGACTCCTTCCAAATCAGTGTCTAGGAAGGGATTAAGGGCCAAAAGCCCGAAGGTTAGTGGTTATTTAATTAAGGAACGTCTTTGACGGAAAACCTCCCACCAATCTTGCCCTGACCTGGCTGATTAGCGTGTGGTCAAAGTCTGCATTAGACCTCCCGTGGACAGTCTAATCAGTTAGGAGTCGTCTAGGTCATAAGTCTACCTTAACTTAGTTAGAAATTTTTCCTTTTATTTGTTTGCTTATTTGTTTGTTTTTCTTTTTGCTTGTATTCTATTATGTGATATGGCTTATAATAACAATTTTTTCAACTTCAATAATAATCCATATTACACACCGACTTCATTTTCGGATATTACCAACCCGGCATATCATAACTTTAACCAACCTAGTGTGCCGGATTGGTCTTATCCGAATCAATATAAACCCATGCCCCCAATCTAATAACTATAATTTCCAGAATGATTTTAACTCTTTACAGAGTCAGTGGGGATTCACCTACCCCGAGTCAAATTTCAACCAACTTGTCCTTCTTCTCCACCTACTCCATAATATTTTCAAGATTCATACTCAGTTCCACCAGTCCAAAATAGAAAACTATCAATTTTGGAAATGAGTATGCGTGAGTCCAAACAAAAATTCCAAAATCTGATGGACTCACAATTTCACCACCAATTCCAAGACAACACTTCATCTTTTCATCAAAACAATGAACCTATCAACTATGAAAAGATACTTGAAGCCATGACTTATGCTCAAAACGCTCGTAATCATGACATAGATATGATGGTCCAATCTCTACGTTCTCACGTTTGACTAGTTCTGATGTCACTAACCATTCTGTTAGAGCCGAAGAGTCATGTAGTTTTGGAAATCAAGGTTCCATTTCAGAACAGTCATTTGAACTTGCCCAAACTCCAAATAATATTGACAGTTTGGCAAGTTATCCTTTTCCTGAAATCGAACTTGAAAATGAATATGATCATGAATCTCAACTTAGTGATTCAATTTTACTTCCTGATTCATAATGACTCCGGTGTCTTCACCTAATTTCAATCTTTTTCCTGAGTCAACATTGAATCCTGTGCCAATTCATCAGAAATTGAATCACCCATTCTTGATGATCATATTGAACTTGACCAATTTTACACTTTTGAAAATCCTATTGACAAATTGGCAAGTTCTCATTTTTTTTTGAACTCAATGAGATATGTGACCTAGATTCTCAAATCTGTGATCCAGTTCAACTTTCTGAATCAATATTGACTCCTGTTTTGTTACCAAACTTGAGTAATATTTTAGAGTCAGTTTTGATTCCCCCACCTATCATTCCTGAACTTGAATCACCAATATTAAGTCACATTCCATTGTTGGAAAATAAATGTGGACTTGAGTTTCACTTTCTTGACTTGGACCCACTTCCTGAACCAATCTCGACTCCTAAGCCTTTACTTGACTTAAGTCAACTTCCTGAGTCGGTATTAGTTCCTATACTTCCTGAGTCCAAGTCAATCATTCTATCATTTCATACTCCATTTTGGGACAAGGTGGTTGACAAATTTGACTCCGAAATTAATTTTGGATTTGGAAATTAGATGGGGTCAAATATTTAATAAAAATCCTTCATGGATACATCATTCTAATGGGTTATATTAAAGAAATTTCTGGTGGGTTCCTCCGAACCCCACGAAAAGTCGAGTGGGCCACATTTCGTGGACCAATCAAACCACCACCCGAACCACCACCTTAAGGTAACATTTTCCTTCCCTTTCTTCTTTTTCATGCATCTATGCATTAATTCATACATTGAGGACAATGCATGAGATAGGTGTGGGGGAGGGTCTAACATAACTTAGTTTTTTCTTTTTATTAAATATATATATATATATATTAACATTTTCTTTACTTTTAAAAACTTTTTAAAAATAGAAAACAATACTTTGACATATTTTTTTGTAAGAAATTAAGTCAATTTTAAGGAAAAGGAAAATCAAAATTAGGATTTCTTAACATGGTCAAAATAAGATTATTTGTTTGATTTTTAGGGTTAGGAAGATAATTTGTCAAAGTAATTTAGTCTTGATCTTTACCTTAATGAAATATGCATACTTCATACACTTAAACACTTAGGGTTCAAAAACAAAGATTCTTATGCCTTATAAAAAAATAAAAATAAAAAATAAAAAAAAAGGGAAAAAAAATAAAAAAACCTCTGATTAAGCTGGGTATTTGTGCCTAATAAAGCATAAGTATTCACGCCTAAAAGGGGTTCATATAATTAAATCCTTAGTTTTGTGGCCTTTTTTGCTCGAGTCCTTAAGTCCTTGGGGTGTTTTTTCACCCGGTGCTCTAAGACCGTTTGGTTTGGGAGCCATCGATTAAAGGCTCGTTACATAGGCAGATTAGAAAGCCTAATAGAACTAAGGAATAATACCACAAAAAAAAATTATATATATATAATAAGGCATAAGAGTTAGAGTTAATGAACCCTTAGTCAAAATTTCACAATCACAAGGTGCATATGACTCAGGGTAAAGTAATAGACTAGATGAGAAGTACAATTTGACTCCTTACTTTGATTGATAACAAATTTTTGAATAGTGACTAAGTTTAGGAATGAAAAATTCAGTTTTCCTATAACTTATAGATTACTTAAATCTTACAATTATATTTCAATTATTTTTCTCTTTCAAAATGCATTTCGAAACACTAACTCTTTGTTTCTCTTTCTTTATGGATTTTGTGGGTACAATTCACTGAAAATCCTCACGAGACAAAACTCATCCTCTAGGAGAAACCTAGAGGTTTAACGGCTTGTTGCACATGCTCAGTGCAATCGCGTGACCTGCGAAAGTGGTCTAATAATCCTTAGTATAGTTTAGTTGTTTTGCTCGAGGACGAGCAAAAGATAGGTATGGGGGTGTGATTGGTCGCTAATGTTACATATTTAGTATCATATTTTCATACTTATTATAGAATAAAATCTGTATTGTCCTAATTAAATGTTTAATTTATTTGCAGGCCCATTCCTTAAGGAGATGAAGAGAAATGAGCCCAAAAGCCCACCAGAATTCTGAATTAAATCAGAATTAATTTGAGCTCAGTAAATAAGGGAAAAATAAAGAGGTTGAAAACCGATTGAGAAGAATCCTCTCAGAATCGATCGGATTAAGCAAAAATCAAAGGCCATTTCGTCAAAATCCCAGACTCAAACGAAGAAACCAACTGAAGATAAAAGCAGAAGGGAAATCCAGCGAGACCCACCAACAGGGTGTGGCCACCTGGCCACACCCTGGCCGCGAAAACGAGGCCAAAGCCGCGTTTCTGCGGCTTGGTTGTGGAGTTAGGGGAGCGTTTGCTCCCCCGATCTCCCTAGGATCCTGTAGGTTGGGTTTTTGCCTATAAAAAGCCAGTATTTGCACTGAAAATGGGACGACCATGCAGAGATAGGATTTAGTCCAGTTTCATTCTTTATAGTTTAGGCTTTTCTTTTCTTTTATGTAATTTTAATTTGTATGTAAGCTTAAGTTAGATGAAGATTCATGTAAGTAAGAGAGAGAGGCTTATGTTGAGAGTGACACCGATGTACCCTCCTCCTTTCTTCCATTGTTTCTGCAAGCAATAAAGGTAAATACTTTTTTATGATCGTCTCTTTACTTTCGTTTTCCTTTTCCTTCTCTTTCTACTTCACCTCTTTTGGTTTTGATGAGAATGCAAGTGAATCCAGAAGCATAAGTATAACAACGTTTTTGTGAGTGCCAACGATACTTCATGAAGATGTTCTCCTCCTCAAGATCCGTATCACTTCATTCTTGCTCGGCTTGATGATATAATGCGAACGGGACTGAGCTCGATCCTATAACTTATATGTTGAACGCCTCCGAAGTAAGGTAGAACATGCAAGGATTCCAGGTAAGTCATCAACCAAACTAGGTAAGTACTTCTTTAATCTTCTTTCTTTTCTTTTATTTCTTAGTCTATATCACTAACACAATTTCTTTCATCACTCCTTTTCCATTTCCTTGTAAATAATCATTCTAGTTTTCTCCACCTTCCATTCTACCGCTTTCTTTTTAACTTTAACCTAACTCTACTCTTTTTCACTTTCATTTCTCAAAACAAAGAAGAACTTTCGTTTTATCTTCAAAAAGATTTCAATAAGAAAAACTTTGAATGCTTCCATCGCAAACCCTCCTTGTGGATCACGACCCGCATAGCCACTTGCTATAGCGGTAAGAATTGAGCACTTGCACGTCTTTATTCTTAGATCTAAAATTCTGTATTTTGTGTGCAGGTTAAAGCTTCAATCAGAAGGTTACCCTTCTGTGGGAACGACACCTTTTGGCTGATCGAGAAGTTGAGGTTAATCGTCTGAATACCGACTGGTTGCTCACATGTGAGCTGTAGCGACATTCAGAGAGCATTGTCGTGATGAGCCGTTCACAGCAACAGGATGGAGCAACCTGATTAGAGCTCCTCTTCCTTGTCAAATAATCTCTTAAATCTGCTGGAAGGGGATCAAAGAGATTAGCCTCGGGTTTTCAAGGGCTTTTCAGCTTCTGAGAGCCATCCTTGCATCGTGAATCTGAGATGTAAGGTTCTGAGATTCGGAGCTCACATTCTGTAAAACATACGCGGCTCTCGCATTTTGGCTTTAAAGCACAGGTCTTGCGCTTCTGTAGAGAAGAGGCACAGATCTCGTGCTGCTGATTGTCGCATTTAGGTAGCGACACTTGAGACACGCGGACTTTCTCAATTCCGCATTTAGTTGTAGAGACACGGGTCTCGTGTCTCTGAGGAGAGGCACGGACCTCACGCTGCTGAACCTTGAGCTTCAAAAATGCAAGCCTTGTGGGCTTTGCGTTTAGGTCTCCAAACGCAGACTTCACGCTTCTGACATAGTTCATAACAGACGCGAGCTTGAGCCTCGCGTTCTGTATCTGTTGGACAGATTGCTGGACAGATAGTCGTTCCAGCTTCTTGCATCTATAATTGATGTGCGTGTCGTCTCTGTCGACGTTTAGCATTTCGATTACGCCGTACGGGTTGTTGGGAACTCCTGGTAACCTGGGGTTGATGAAGAGGATGTACCTGAGTGGGCTGAATGTCAACAACGTTGACCTTGCGGGTCTCGTGGAAGACGTTGACACGAACCTTACCTGTGATGCATCCGGCCATAATGTTCTCTACGTAGATCGCATTCAGGGAAGCCTTTGAAAGGACCTGAGAGCGAATCTCTGAGGAGACTTTACGGTAGTGCCACGCCCTAGGGCTCTTAGAGTCGGAAGAGAGGAACTCTTCATACTTTGCCTGGTCAAATTCTATGACAAGCGATTCGACCATCTTTCCCATGCAAGTGACGTCACCGTGCGCCATGACTTGCTCATCATAGAGAAAGTTCTCCCCAGAAGAGTCACCATCTCTTGTTTGGTGGAGAAAATTAAAGGCGTGTAAATTCTTTATTTGACTGTAAAGAAAGTTACAATGGATCAATAATCTGATTACAAGAGAGAAAATATTCAAGCTTAAATTCTTCCTTTGTTTAGTGCTGGGTTCCTGATGTAACGATGAAAAGTGAATCTTATTTTTCGTTGATTGGGTGAATGTCATGATCTTTTGAGAATCTTCTCTTTGGATGGTGGACAAAGTAACACAGCTTCTGTCCAACAAAAATCTCAAAGAGAACTTAGGTAAGAACAAACTTGAACTCAGCAAGTTGTTAGAAGAGTTTTACACATTTGTATTTCTCAGCAGGAGATTCTGGTCTTTCTAAGGCTTACAACCAAAATTTTTCTGACCAAAACTTCTGACCCATTTTCAATAGCAAATGAGCTTTTTATAAGGGTTTCAGGGGTGAAACTGTCCCCTAAAAATACTCCATAATGGGGTTAACTCCCTCATTATTTGGGCAGTAATTGACCCAGTAATGAAGGCAGTTATAACTGAGACGTAGGCTTTAAGCCTCGCGTTTTGCTGTTGAGGTAATGCTTGAGAAACGTGAACTTTAAGTTCTGTGTTAAGCTTCCTGTGAGATGCGGGCTTCGGGCTCTGCGTCTAGGTATTGCTTGAATGACTGAGATGCAAGTTTCAAGCTCTGCGTCTTAGCCATTGTAGTGAAGCAAAGATGCAAGTTTCAACTCTTGCATCTTGGGACCTCAATGATGCTGAGATGCGACTTTCAAGCTCTGCGTCTTGGTTATTGTAGTAACATTAAGACGCAGGTTTCAGCCTTCGCGCCTTGGTGCTGCGCTAGTGGCCATGCTGCCTTGCGTCTGGAGTTTGGACTCTACTTTTTGATGACTTGTCCTCAGTGAATTTTGGACAGTCTACAATTACATCATGCATATGACTATTTAAAGAGAAGGATTAGTGGGCATACTTCTATTGATATGTGTCATTAACTTGTGTGTTTGTTTCATGTGAAACATGGTGAACTAAAGGTGGTTTTATACTTATGCTTAATAGAGAGTTAGTATGTTTTGGTATGATAGTATATGTCGAAAGAGGTATTTTGTATATTAGAGAATTCAAATAGTAGTTGTCATAATTCAAGGGTTCTTGATTTATACTTGAGTTGTTGAGTTATAAGTGGTTATAGGATTGTGTACGGAACCCACGGTGTTAATGGTTTGAGTTTGATCTTAGGATCTTTGGTGGCGAATTGGAAGTCATAGGTTACTGTTTCAAGAAAGCAACAAAGTGATAAGTTTTCATATCCTTTTATGATCAAGATGCTCCCTTGCTCTGCTTTCACGAGTAAAGTGTTCATATGTCCTCTTCACCATAAGTGGACTCAACCCAGCACTATTCCATTTGCTCAACTCCATGATGAATTTCTCAACATGAGGTTTTCCACTGTCAAGCACATATGTCACTCTCCAACTTCTTTCCTTAGGAGAAGTTTGATACCCATGTGTTATCATAAAATTGACAAGTTAGTTTAATGTAATAATCTTTCGGGTAAGAATATGATTAATGGTTTACTTTTCAACATGACAGTTAGTAGATAATAAACAAGGGGTCCATGTGTTGGAACCTATTTCGATGAAGACGTTCGTGAAGATCAAATTCATTTGGAGCTCTAACACATGACGAATCAAGAGTCCGACATGATCAAGATGTGCCAAGGAGAGTTGATAAAGTGTGGTTTGTAAAGTTGAAATAGAGTGTAAAAGCCTTGACACAAACCAACACTTCTTTGGTCCATTAGTCGACTTATACATAAGTCAAGTCGACTAATCCTTGATGTAGTCGACTAACCAGAAACCCAAGTCGACTAATCCTGTGTCCAGAAATTGACCCAACTCTCTGTTTGATCAATTAGTCGACCGACAGTAAACCAAGTCGACTAATTCATTTTTCTAGTCGACTTATAGAAATCCCCTAGTCGACTAATCCCTGGTCAAGTCGACTAAGTTGTTAGTTGCAGTCGACTTGAAGTAGTTATTCTGAAACTGTTCTTCCAACGTACACTGACATAGTCGACTAATAGCCAAACATAGTCGACTAATAGAAGGAATTTTGCCTAGGTTAGTCGACTAACTCCATGGGCAAGTCGACTAATAGGCAGTTCTGACTGTTGGACAGTTTCTGACTGTTGGTCTTTTGTGCAACTGTTTTCAACGTTCCTTTAATTCAAATTGCACCTATTAACTCCCTAACTAACCCTAGTCTTCAACTATAAATAGGGAAGTTATTGCAAAGGTCATTTACCAAGAGTTTTTTCTCAGTTTTCCAAAAAGCCAAAATCTGCAAATCTGAAAAACTGTTTTCTAACATCAGTCTTCACCAAATTCCAAATTCCATTTGTGAAGTCCTCTGAAGTTTGTCTCCTATACTAGACCTTGTCCACATACACATCTGTACCAAGGCTTATAGGATAAAAGAGTTGTAATTCTCAAAGTGTTCATTGTACACGGAAGGCTTCTTGGTTGAAGAGGCAAGTTGTACAAGGTGACCATTGTACACGGGAGGCTTCTTGGTTGTAGAGGCAGTTGTACAAAGGTAAAATGTGTTCTCTTGGTGGAAGAGAAGGTGTACACATTTGGCGAAGGGGATTCGACAAGTGGTGTACATGTTGTATTGATTTTGGGTGGCAAGATCAAGGTTAAAGGAAAATCTCAAGCGGGTGGCTTGGGGACTGGATGTAGGTCACAAGGACCGAACTAGGATAAATCTCTTTGTTTGCGTTTGTCAATTTCTGAGATTTGTTTTCCTTTACATGCAAGTTATTTATTTTGTTTATTTACTTAACGCTAATCCTTCTAGTTTTAGATTTGTGTTGACTTGAGTTATTTCAGATCTATAGTTGTCTACAAGCGATAATTCCGCAATTAGTCCTTATCTCAATGATCCTACATTTGGTATCAGAGCCGGGGAGAGCCAAGTTCATCAACAGGCAACAACCATACTAATTCCTACATTTGGTATCAGAGCGAGGGTCATCAACCGGCATCTACATTCCTACTTCATCAACCGGAGTACACGCTCTGATCCTACATTTGATATCAGGGCGGATACAAGTCAACAACAAGGATGGCAACGGAGTTCTCATCATCCAATTCAAAGAAGGACATTCTACACAACGTCCACCGCTATTTGACGGAACCAACTACAACTATTGGAAGTGTAGAATGAAGATATACTTGCAGTCACTCAACTACGACCTTTGGAACATCGTAGAAGCATCGTACACCAAGCCTACAACCAACTACAACGCTTGGAGTGAAGATCAAAAGAAGAACGCGAACCTTGACGCAAAAGCAATGAATGCCTTGTTCTGTGCCCTTACCAAAGAAGAGTTCAACCGTGTTTCAACAGCAACTTCTGCACATCAAATATGGCATACTCTTCAGGTAACACACGAAGGCACTAGTAAAGTTAAGGAATCTAAAATATCTGTTCTTGTCCACAGGTTTGAGTTATTTAAAATGGAGGAGAATGAAACCATATCCGAAATGGTTACAAGATTCACCGACATCACCAATACTCTTGCATCCCTTGGAAAGGACTACACCCAAGTCGAAAGAGATCGAAAGATCCTTCGTGCACTCACACCAGAATGGGAGAAGAAGACAACCGCCATTGAAGAGGCGAATGATCTCACTAACTGACATTAGAAAACCTAATCGGTAATCTAATGGCATATGAAGTGCAGTTAGAAGAAAGGAAGAAGGACGAACGACAACACCGTTCAAAGAAGAAAGAACTCGCCTTCCATGCATCTTCCGACACGGCAATGATGACGAAGAGGAGATGGCAATGCTCTCAAAGAAATTCAGGAAATTTCTTAAGCAAGGTAAATTCAAGTGTTTAATTGTGATAAACCAGGACATATGAAGATGGATTGCCCTTTGCTCAAGAAGAAAGATAAGTACAAGAGTAAGAAGTTCAGAAAGAAGAAGAACTACGAAGCATCTTCAGAATATAGTGATTCCTCATCTTCTGATGAAGAAGAATCCACTGAACATGTTAACTTATGTTACATGGCCATAGAAGATGAAGAGGTATCGTTTTCTGAACTCTCTGATGCATTTAATGAGTTATTTATGAATCTGAAAAATGAAAAACTGAAAAATAGATTTTTGTTAAAAGAAAATGAGAAACTTTTACAGGAAAATTCTGTTTATGCATTACAATGTTCTTCTATAAATTCTCAACAAGCTGAAACTGAAAATGTCATATCGTTCTTGAAAACTGAAAATGAGAAGTTTATAAAAGAAAACATTTTTCTGAAAATGGAAACTAAGTCTTTGAATGATAGAATTTCTATATTAGATAAAGACATGTTAGTTTTCAAAAAGAAATATGAAGATCTTATGCAAAATGTGACTAAGTTTAATAAAGGAAAGAAAATTAAATGATCGATTATCTTTTCAGAATTTGTCACATGATAATCATGGTATTGGTTTTATTGCAAAATCTTCATGTTATAATCATCCATATAGTTATTTTGTAAAAAGTATGACTAAGAAAAGTAAGTTTATATGGATTCCTAAAAATTTAAGTTTTCATGATAAAAATACATATATTGCTTCATACATGCATGATATATGTGATTCTAGCAATTATGTATATACTAACCGGTGGAAACCAAATTCTAAATGGATTTGGAGTCCTAAAGGTTAGATATGATCTTTTATATTTGGTACCAACTAACGTTTATCTTGCAGGTACCATATAAAAATTTTGATAAAGATCAACTATGTATATATGTACTAATATATTTGTTGCAGGGGGAGAACAAATATTTCTCTATCTGTTATAACCCATTTCTGCAGGGGGAGGAAAAGATAACATATTTTCTGCAGGGGGAGGACTTGTGCACACAAAGCGTCGTCATCAAAAAGGGGGAGAATGTTGGAACCTATTTCGATGAAGACGTTCGTGAAGATCAAATTCATTTGGAGCTCTAACACATGACGAATCAAGAGTCCGACATGATCAAGATGTGCCAAGGAGAGTTGATAAAGTGTGGTTTGTAAAGTTGAAATAGAGTGTAAAAGCCTTGACACAAACCAACACTTCTTTGGTCCATTAGTCGACTTATACATAAGTCAAGTCGACTAATCCTTGATGTAGTCGACTAACCAGAAACCCAAGTCGACTAATCCTGTGTCCAGAAATTGACCCAACTCTCTGTTTGATCAATTAGTCGACCGACAGTAAACCAAGTCGACTAATTCATTTTTCTAGTCGACTTATAGAAATCCCCTAGTCGACTAATCCCTGGTCAAGTCGACTAAGTTGTTAGTTGCAGTCGACTTGAAGTAGTTATTCTGAAACTGTTCTTCTAACGTACACTGACATAGTCGACTAATAGCCAAACATAGTCGACTAATAGAAGGAATTTTGCCTAGGTTAGTCGACTAACTCCATGGGCAAGTCGACTAATAGGCAGTTCTGACTGTTGGATAGTTTCTGACTGTTGGTCTTTTGTGCAACTGTTTTCAACATTCCTTTGATTCAAATTGCACCTATTAACTCCCTAACTAACCCTAGTCTTCAGTTATAAATAGGGAAGTTATTGTAAAGGCCATTTACCAAGAGTTTTTCTCAGTTTTCCAAAAAGCCAAAATCTGCAAATCTGAAAAACTGTTTTCTAACTTCAGTCTTCACCAAATTCCAAATTCCATTTGTGAAGTCCTCTGAAGTTTGTCTCCTATACTAGACCTTGTCCACATACACATCTGTACCAAGGCTTATAGGATAAAAGAGTTGTAATTCTCAAAGTGTTCATTGTACACGGGAGGCTTCTTGGTTGAAGAGGCAAGTTGTACAAGGTGACCATTGTACACGGGAGGCTTCTTAGTTGTAGAGGCAGTTATACAAAGGTAAAAGGTGTTCTCTTGATGGAAGAGAAGGTGTACACATTTGGCGAAGGGGATTCGACAAGTGGTGTACATGTATTGATTTTGGGTGGCAAGATCAAGGTTAAAGGAAAATCTCAAGCGGGTGGCTTGGGGACTGGATGTAGGTCACAAGGACCAAACCAGGATAAATCTCTTTGTTTGCGTTTGTCAATTTCTGAGATTTGTTTTCCTTTACATGCAAGTTATTTATTTTGTTTATTTACTTAATGCTAATCCTTCTAGTTTTAGATTTGTGTTGACTTGAGTTATTTCAGATCTATAGTTGCCTACAAGAGATAATTCCGCAATTAGTCCTTATCTCAACGATCCTACAACATGTCCGGTCAAATAAGGAAAATATTGATCATTTTATAGACATCCGAAGAGTTACACGAATAGAGTCTCAAACAAAGTTATCTAAGGTAACTTCGAATGAAAACTTAGCAAAGGGAATTTCAAACACCTTCAACAGAGGTCAACGGTAGGGATACATACAACCGCTGATGAAATATTAAGTATAACTTGCAAGTTTGAATCAATCAAAGAGCATGCAGAGATTAAGAAGTTTAGCAATACTCGGTGATGTCTCGACTTCCATATCATCCACCAAGTTACTACACCCAACTTAATCGATTATGTATCCCCAACCTCCTTATGTGGTAGTTCAGAAATGAAAGTATTCACAATTGGGTTTTGATTAACTAGATTAATGAGTTCTAACTTGGTCTATACTTCAGTAGATCGGTTGTTTGGTGGAGCAAATTAGAGAGTAATTTTGGATTTTGAGAGCATATAGTATATGTGTTATTCATGTTACTAATAGATTTTGAACGTCTCTCCTCCGCCATAAGAGTATCATTCAGACATCATCAGATGAAGTGCTTTAGTTAAAATTTCATATCCATCCTCATCGTAGTTGCTAAAGGACCAAGAGTGTTGTCATCCCCCTCTCTTAGTAAACTTCTATAAACTTACCATACCTATTTGAGTCATGATACTGGATAAGGGTAATATAGTTATAGTGTAGGTTTTTCAGTTTTACATTGTAGACCATAATAGACAAAGATTCCCAAGTACAAAGTAGTATACTATATCAGAAACTCACTGGTTCGAGAAGTGAATAAAGTTTCTTTTCGGTCCTTGTTAAATATTAATGGACTGACACGTAGTTAAGTCAATTCATAGTCAGATAACCTTGTCAGTGCAATACCAGTATAAGGTGATAAGGTTGTTAATCAAAAATTTAGCGAGTAAACTAATAACTAACATCAAGTATAAGCGATAACTACTTAATTAACAATGAAATGTGGGATTAGTCACAAATTATGGATCTAGTAGATAAATACTAAACTCCAAGTTAATTGGTTAAATCAATGATTAATAGTGAAGCCTAAGACCAGGAAGTTGGTTACGTGGAAAATTGGTAATTATGAGTCAGAAACTTTAGTTGGAAATGAATTGATTAAAAGTAACTAACTGATTGATTGAAATAATAATAATCATGATATTAGAGTCCTTGATTGAATTGAATATACTGGGTAAATACCATAGGATGTGATTAATTCAATTAAGAGATCAAGAGTCTTCGATTGGTATTGTGAAACATTTGTTCAGCTAGTATTGATTATGTTTAGTTGTGAAAATATATGTTCAAAAACCTCAGGATCCCGTAACACGAATGAAGAATTTAAGTAAATTATTAATGTGAACCAATCCAATAATGTACTGATGATTGAGTTAGTCAAAATTGCTATATGGAATATAACTAGGTGATATCTAGCCAAAATTGTTATATGGAGTATAAGTAGGCGATGTCAAACCGAAATTGTATTATTTCTTTGTTGAGATTGTTTGTAGGTCGTGTGAGTCAATTTAGATGACATTGTATCTGGACAACTTAAGATAAACAGAGGAGATACTGTCAAAATTTTTAAGAAATTAGAAATGATAATGATGATCCATTGAGTAATAAGAATGTTTAGATTAATTAAGGAGATTAGAAACTGGGACCATTACATTGTAAATTAAACAATACTGATTGAGGCTGAACCAGCACAGAAAAATAAAAAGTTTAAAAATGAAGATTAAAATTGTGCTAAGGTTCCTCAATACTATCGCTATAATAAGTG
This sequence comes from Agave tequilana, assembly GCA_038442645.1. Taxonomy (NCBI): domain Eukaryota; kingdom Viridiplantae; phylum Streptophyta; class Magnoliopsida; order Asparagales; family Asparagaceae; genus Agave; species Agave tequilana. The sequence continues at coordinate 189,644 of JAVJIF010011761.1, read as the reverse complement.
GATATGTGGGTCAGATCTACAAGAAGGGACTGTGATGGAAGCGTTTAGTAATTCTTTTTAAGTTACTAATACTAGTTAAAATATTTTTTCTTAGTTTCTAAAGAGAAAAGAAAAGTGTTAAGCTAGAAAAAGAGAAGATAAAAGAAGAGATGGTGATAGAGTTGTTTCAAAAGAAGAAATAAGTTAGGAAAATGAAAATAGTAAAGTGTTGGTTGAAACGTGTTTCTAAACTAAGAAATAAAGAAAATAAAAACTAAATTACCTACTTGAAGCTTGCTTTACCTAGATCCGTATCGATGACTTACTTTGGCTTGAAGGCGATCAGAGCATGGCATATAGGATTTTCCCCATTCCTAATCGGTCTATGAAATGACAATGCAAGCTAAAAAGAATACTAAACTATTACACGCTTAGAAATAGATATCCATCACCATAAGCTATCAGTGGCACTTGCAAGGGCAAGGCATATTCGAGACAATCAGATTCATTTGGATAAAACAATCAAGCAAGGAAGGTAAATATTAAAAGAATATAAATATAACCTTGATTAAATAAAAAAACTATAAAAAAATGACAAAACTTACGTTGGTGTTTCTCTTAATACAACTTTTCTCTCAATTTCTCTTATGGATCTCTCTCCAATCTAAATTACATAAAAACTGAAAAATTACATAAGAAATAAAAAAAAACCTAAGTTAAAACTAAAGAAAAGCCTAATCTAAACTCTCTGCTAGAGTGGTGCTCGTTTGCCTTTGAAAAACGTAGTATTTATAGAAGAAATAGAGTGGGAAAAAGTGTTTGAAGATAGAGGGAGCAAACGCTCCCCCAACAGACTCAACAGAGTCGCGCAAACGCTGCTTTTGCTATGTTTCTGTAGCCAGGATCTGGCCGTTGGGCCAGGTCTGGGGGCGTGTGGTCCTTTGATCTTAGATACACTCTGATCTTCAAATAGGTTAGTCATTGATCTTAGATGCACTTTGATCATCAAATAGGTTTGTTTATTTTGAGCTCTGGATTTAGCAATATATCTGTTGATCTTCAAGCTAACCAAGTCGATCCATATAAATTTGGTTTTAATTGATTTTTATTTGGTATTATCTTATCCTTCCCTATTGATTATCTTTTGCAAAAATAGACATCAAGTCAAGTTAATTGTAGAGTTTATTACCGAACAAGTGTAGAAATGTACTAAGAAATAATGCAAAATATGTGTACACACAACCACCACACCTGTCTTTTGCTTGTCCTCGAGAAAAACAAATAAAAAGTACAGCAAAGGTAACCTAATCTACCTCACTTTCATAAAAATCACAGTTGCACTTAGCACATGCAACAAGCCGTTAAACCTCTAGGTTACCCCTAGAGGACGAGTTTTGTCTCCGTGAGGGTTTTAAGTGAATTACACCCACAAAATCCATAAAAGAATGAAAAATAAAGAGTTAATATTTTTGAAAATGCATTTTGAAAAGGAGAGAAAATATTTGAAGAATTTTTCCAAAAATCAAGTAATTTATAAGTTATAGGAATATCAGACTATTCATTCCTAAACTTAGTCTCTATTCAAAAACTTGTTATCAATCAAGTTAAAGATTAAGACTGTATTTCTTACCCTGTTTTTCAGTTTACCCTAAATTATATGCATCTTCGTGACCGTGAATGTTTGACTAAGAATTATTTAATTCTCACTTTTATGCCTTATTTTTACATATATTATGGCAGTAATACCCCTTAATTCTATTAGGCTATCTAATTTGCCCATGTAATAAGCTTTTAGTCAGTGACTTCTAAACCGGATAATTTTAGGGCACTGGGTGAGAAAATACCTCAAGGACTAGATTCATCAATATCCCTATTGATCTTCAAGCTAACCAATTGATCCATATAAATTTGATTTTAACTGATTTTTATTTGGTATTGTCTTCTCCTTCTGCATTGATTATCTCCTACAAAAATAGATATTAAGATAAGTTAATTGTAGAGTTTATTACTAGATATGTGTAGGAATGTACTAAGAAATAATGCAATATATGTGTACAATCAAACACGATGTGATATCAAAATTCGTATGTTATCATAATTCATGTGTAATAATATATATGTATAAGACTAGAAACCATATATACATAAAGCTAGTAATCATCTCTATGCTACCTTTCTAAATTTTTCATTTGTAAAATCACAGGAATTTAAACACGCATTCCATACTCCTTATTAGCCTTGCCATTTAACACCTATTACTACCAACAAGATATCGAGGGTTTAAAAGTTCTACTCACCACTGTATGTAGGTTGAGTTCTCGGTTAAATTACTGATGTTAGTGTTCTTTAGTTACATCGATTCGTCCACACCACCAGTTATTTAGTATTTGATTTACATAAGTAATCATCTTAGTCTTGTCACTCAAAATTTTATGATCATAAGGATAGATAATTTATCATGATTTTTGAACATATATACACATGTATATGGGATTTACGACTCAATCCTTAGTTATCTAATTCCTCATCCAAAGAATGTCTATTATAAGCATATATACCATATTTTAAGTTAAAACTATTAATCATAATTTAATTTATTATCACACAAGGATTTTTACAGTTATAATCAGATTTATCGGTTACTACGGTCCTACCGATTATCATCGGTTCAAATTAATCATTTTTGATATCTGATCAATTTGTCCATTACCGTTCGTACGAGAGTTATTCATCATTACCATCATAGTAATCAATTCACATGTCCGCGCACATTAACATGTTCACATGCATATATATAGGTGATACACAAAAAACAAGCAAAAATTTAAAACACAATTATCAACAATAAAAATTAAGCTACTCAACAATCAATTGTAATAAACTAGTAATCTCAAGTGTTAAGAAATGAAGGCGTATACCCGATTAAGGACTTTGTACTTCTTCTTGTGATTTCTCTTAAAATAAGAGTTGAGGTGCGCAATTGCTTTCTTGATGATAGAGATTTTAAATAGTTTATATTCCAAGTATAATAAAAACTACAAGTATAATATTGCAATAAATTAAGAGAGTGAGATTTAAAGAGATCAAACGCAAGCCAATCACAAACATAATAAGTTGTTATCGAGATTCGAGCTAATTTCTCTCATCCCCGCCTTCAACATAATGATAGATTCCACTGTACTTCAACTTGTATACAACTAAAGTAGATCTCGCAAGATCTGGAGCTGTAACTCCACCTTACGACCCTCCTTCCAAGAGAAACACTCAAAGTATAATGCTTTACAACACTTAGTGACCTTCACAAGATCACAAACGATCTCTATTACAAATTTTTTATAGCTCAATGTAGAGAATGATAGCTCAAGAAAAGTGTGAGACAAAGAAACAAAGAAGAAAGAGATATTTTTGTACTAGAACTAAAAACTTCAAACTTTTGAAAACAATGATTTTCTTTTGATATTCTTGATATTTCTCTTATATATAAACAATCTCTAAACACTCCTTTATATAGGAGAAAGTTAGAGACCTATACTAAGTGATTGGTCACTGATTTTACATATTTGTTGTCACATTCTTGTATTTTATCTTAAATAAACTCTGCTATTAAACCATTTTTATCATTTAAATTGTCATGCCTTTACTAAAGGAAATGGAAGAGAAAACGAGCTCAAAAGCCTACTAGATTCAGATTAAAAAAATCAAGGATTAGGACAATTGTTTAACTGAAGAACAGAACAAATCAGAGAGATAACACCAAATGGACACCGGTGAAATTCTGATTTTTATAAATCTATTTCGGTTAGCTGAGGATCACAGTGATATCGTCAAAACTATAACCAAATCCTAAAACTAGTTGGATAAAAGGACGAAACCAGGCATCTGCGAGATCTGCTCCCAGGATTTTGCTACATCCTGGCCACGGATCCGTGACATTTTGTTGAGATATGTGGAGCGTTTGCTTTCCTATCTTCAAATACTCTTCCCCTTCCATTTTTTGCTATTAATACCTACAAATTCTGAGGTCATAGGAAATGATACCCCTTCTATTTTTCGCTATAAATACCTGCAAATTCTGATGCCATGGGAAACGATTCAGTAGAGAGTGTAGGCTAGAATGTTCTTTAGTTTGTAACTTAGGTTTTGTTTTCTTTATTTTATTCATGTAACTAAGATGAGAGAAGAGTTTCATGGGAGAATGAGAGTGAAGCTTGTACTGAGGGTGACACCAGTGTAAATTGTTCTTCTTTTCTTGTTAGTCCAGAGGCCCTTCACTTTAGTTTTAATGATGACTAAATTATGAAGTTAAGTTACTAATGATCTTGCGTTTATATAGTTTTCAGATATTGATAAAGATCTTAGTAGGTATTTAGCTTCAACAAAGGATTCAAAGTCAAGTTTGAAGCTAACATGTGCTGATTCATGAGCTCACGCTTCAAGACCCATCTATATTCGAGATAAAGTCAAGCTCATGGATCGTGTTTGTTGGCCCAAAGGCCCATCACTCTAGTTTTGATGATAATTAATTCATGTAGTTATAGTACTAATGATCTTGTGTTTAATTAGTCTCAGATATTTGATCAAGATCGCATCAAGTACTCAAGAGGAGTCTAGCTCAGTGGATTAAGGTTTGGACCAAGCTAAGAAGGAGAAGAAGATTTTCAAGAGAAGATTTTGGAGAAGATTTGTATCGAGTTTTTGTAAGTGTCAAGATTTTGTTTTTAAATAAAATGTAAAGGATATATTAGTTGGTGGATAGGTCAAGTTCATTTACATACATAAAATTTATATATGTTTTAGAAAATACTGTTCTGATTTTTGAGCTTCAAAGTATAAATGTGTTTTATCAAAACCTATTTTAGAGTTTTTTGTTAAAAACATAGATATTTCATCATATATGTGTAGTGGATTATATCCATACACACTAAGCTTAAAAAGTGTTTAAAATATCTTGTTTTTGTATTTGGAGAAGTTTTGAAAAAATCGTTTTTCAATTTGGAGATTATTTTTGAACAATACAGTTTTTATTTAAGACCAAAATTTCTATATCACAAAAATAGTTCAAAATAATTATAATATATTTTGATTTTTTATCAAACATGTTTGTATATTAAAGTACATTAATGAACTTATTTTTGTATAATTTATGAGATTTATTAAAGATTAAAAGACTAAGTTTTAATCTCTATATGTGGCTGACCAGGTCTTCTGGCGGTCGACCGGGCCGGTCGACTGAGCCAGAAGTCGGTCGACCGGGCAGTCGACCGATGTGCACAAACGTGCACAGCCAAGGGCCGGTCGACCACACAGTCGACCGCCAGAGAGCTCTGCTCTTTATAAATGGCCCCAGTCGACTGGGCGATCGACCGATAGGTCAATGTCCTGCAACGGTCGATCTTCAGGTCGATCGCTTTTCCCAACGGTCAAAAATCCGACCGTTGGCGATCGACCGGGCAGTCGACCGATAGCAGTGTCAGCTGCTGATTTGAACCCCAACAGCTAGATTTTGGAGGCCTATAAATTGGGGTTCCTTTGGACTGTTTTTAACAAGATTTCAAGTGGTTTTTAAGCTAGTTTTATCTACCTTTCTAAGTGTTTATCTCCACGTGTTTTAGAGCAAACTTCCATATCAAAAAGAGAGTTTTTCAAGAGTGTTTTGAAAAAGAGATTTCTTGAGTTTTTCCTCCACCATTCTATCTTGTTTTCTCACACATACTTGAGCTATCTATTGCTATATCAATCATCTAGTGATCTTTGTTGTGAAAGTGTTTGAGGTGATCAAAGTATTGAGATCATCAAAGTATTCTACCTTATATTTGAGGAGACGAACTTGCGGGTTCGTGTTGTTTCGAGTTCTTGTAGGAGCTCGGTGTAGAGGTGCGGCCTCGGCAAGCTAGTGTGCTTGTGTGTGTTGTTCTTGTAGGAATAAGAGAGGGACTAGTGAGTCCAAGGAGTTCTAGTATGAACTCCTTGTAGGTGTTGCAGCACCGAGTGACCGAGTGTGATCGGTTTTTAGTGGAAATCCTTCATAGTGTTGAAGGCGATGACGTAGAGCAAGGGTACTCGAACCTCGAAATAAATCTCCCGTATTTGTTATTGCTCTCTCTATCTCTCACTTGTGTTTATATCTTGCATACTTACATTGCTTATCTCTTTATATGCTTGATATAGCTTGTGCCAAATTGTTATATGGCTGGGATTGTTTGCTCACACTTGTATTCAACCAAGAGAGCTATAGCGGCTGATTGAGGCTAAACCTGCACACAAATACGAAATTATAGAACTTAAGAAAGGAAATGTGCAAGTGCTCAATTCTTCCGCTATAGCAAGTGGCTATGCGGGTCGTGATCCACAAGGAGGGTTTGCGATAGAAGCGTTACAGTTCTTTATTGAAATCTTTTAAGAAAATAAAACGAAGGTTCTTCTCTGTTTTTAGTTATGAAAATGAAAAAGAAAGTTATATTAAAGTTAGAAGAAAATGGAAGATGAAGAAGGTGGAAAATTCAGAAAACAATAAAAGCGACTATGTACAAATGGAGTGAGTGGAGAAGAAAGAGTTGGAAGATGTGGTGATTTAATTTATAGAAATGAAAAAGAAAAGAAAACAAATATTTACCTTCTTTTCACCAAAAGCTTACCTTGAGTTCTTAGCTTCAATGTTACCTTGAATTGGTGCCAATTAGCGCATAGCCCATAAGAGTCGAGTGTTGGTCTCTTCCACATTACATCATCAAGATACGCAAGCATGAAATGATACAGAGAGACTCACAATTCCATCGTCATGAGCTATCGGTGGCACTGGCAAAGGCAAGGCTCTTTCGATGCTTTTAGACTCACTTGGAAGACATTTGTACCAAAAAGAAAGGTAAAATAGAAAAGAAGAAGAGAACTAAAAAGAAAATACAAGGAAGTAGCATCGATTTGATTTCATAACAATCGAAGAAAAGAAATAAAACCTTACACCAATTGTCACTTTTAGCTCAAGCTTCAGTCTTGTTCTTCGATGAAAGTTGATCTCCTCAGAATTACATAAATGAAAACTAAATTACATGAAAAAGAAAAACAAAGACCTAAGCTAAGAAATGGAAAAACTAGTCTAAAATCCTAATCTGCCTCGTCCTCCGATTTCAGCACAACAATTGCCCTTTTATAGGCCAAAAACCCAACAATCAGAATCCCGGAGAGGTCGGGGGAGCAAACGCTCCCCCTAACTCCCCAACAAAGCCGCGGAAACACGACTTTGCCCGCGTTTCCGCGGCCAGGGTGTGGCCAGATGGCCACACCCTGTTGGTGGCTCATCCTGGGAGTTTCTTCTGGCTTTATCCTTTGTTGGTTTCTTCGTTTGATCCCTGGATTCTGACGAAATGGCCTTGGATTCTTGGCTTTAACCGATCGATTCTGAGAGGATTCTTCTCAACCAGTTTCAACCTCTTTATTTTGCCCTGATTTAGTATGTGCGAATTAATTCTGATTTAATTCAGAATTCTGGTGGGCTTTTGGGCTCATTTCTCTTCATCTCCTTAAGGATTGGGCCTGCAAATAAATTAAACAAGTAATTAGGACAATGCAGGCTTTTATTCTAAAATAAGTATGGAAATATGATACTAAATATGCAATATTAGCGACCAATCACACCCCCATACCTATCTTTTGCTCGTCCTCGAGCAAAACAACTAAACTATACTAAGGATTATTAGACCACTTTCGCAGGTCACGCGATTGCACTGAGCATGTGCAACAAGCCGTTAAACCTCTAGGTTACCCCTAGAGGACGAGTGTTGTCTCGTGAGGGTTTTCAGTGGATTACACCCACAAAATCCATAAAGAAAGAGAAATAAAGAGTTAGTATTTTCGAAAGGCATTTTGAAAGAGAAAAATATTTGAAATATAATTGTAAGATCTAAGCAATCTATAAGTTATAGGAAGACTGAATTTTTCATTCCTAAACTTAGTCTCTATTCAAAAATTTGTTATCAATTAAAGTAAGGAGTCAAATTGTACTTCTCATCTAGTCTATTACTTTACCCTAAGTCATATGCACTTGTGACTGTGAAAATTTTGACTAAGGGTTCATTAACTCTAACTCTTATGCCTTATTTATTTATCTATTATATATATATATATATTGGTAGTAGTATTCCTTAGTTTAGGCTTTCTAATCTGCCCATGTAACGAGCCTTTAATCGATGACTCCCAAACCAGACGGTCTTAGGGCACCAGGTGAGAAGACACCCCTAGGACTTAAGGACTCGAGCAAACAAGGCCACAAAACTAAGGATTTTATTATATGAACCTCTTTTAGGCGTGAATACTTATACTTTATTAGGCACAAATATCTAGCTTAATCAGAAGATTTTTCTTTTCAAACTTATCTAATCATCTTTCGCATAAATACTAAGGCTTGCTTAGGCCAAAGCACCTAGCTAGTCAATAATTAGACTTGTTTTTTTTTTTTTTCAAACTCATCTAATTATCTTTTGCATAAATACTAAGGCTTTCTTAGGCCAAAGCACCTAGCTAATCAATAATTAGACTTGTTTTTCTTTTTCTTTTTTTATAAGGCATAAGAATCTTTGTTTTTGAACCCTAAGTGTGTAAGTGTATGACGTGTGAATATTTCATCAAGGTAAAGATCAAGACTAAATTACTTTGACAAATTATCTTCCTAACCCTAAAATCAAACAAATAATCTTATTTTGACCAAGTATAAGAAATCCTAATTTGGATTTTCCTATTCCTTAAAATTAACTTAATTTCTTACAAAAAATATGTCAAAGATTGTTTCTATTTTTCAAAAAGTTTTTAAAGTAAAGAAAAATGATAATTTTTTTTTATTTTAAAGAAAAAGAAAAGTTATGTTAGACCCTCCCCCACACCTATCTCATGCATTGTTCTCAATGTATGAATTAATGCATAGATGCATGAAAAAGAAGAAAGGGAAGGGGAATGTTACCTTAAGGTGGTGGTCTGATTGGTCCACGAAACGCGGCCCAATCAACTTTTCTTGGGTCTCGGAGGAACCCACCAGAAGTATCTTTAATATAACCCATTAAAAAGATGTATCCATAAAGGATCTTTATTAAATATTTAACCCCATCTAATTTTCATATTTCATAATTGATTTTGGAGTCAAATTTATCAACCACCTCGTCCCAGAATGGAGTATGAAATGATAGAATGATTGACTTGGACTCATGAAGGATAGGAACTAATACCGACTCAGGAAGGTGACTTAAATCAAGTAAAGGTTTAAGAGTCGAAATTGGTTCAGGAATTGGGTCCAAGTCAAGAAGTTGAAACTCAAGTCCACATGTATTTTCCAACAATAGAATGTGACCTAATATGGGTGATTCCAGTTCAGGAATGATAGGTGGGGGAATCAAAACTGACTCTAGAATATTATTCAAGTTTGGTAATAAAACAGGAGTCAATATTGATTCAGAAAGTTGAACTGGATCACATATGTGAGAATCTAGGTCACATATCTCATTGAGTTCAATATCAAAAAATGGAGAACTTGCCAATTTATCCATGGGATTTTCAAAATTGTAAAGTTGGTCAAGTTCAACATGATCCTCAAAGATGGGTGATTCAATTTCTTTATGAATTGGTCAGGATCCAATGTTGACTCCGGGAAAAGATTGAAGTCAGGTGAAGATACCGGAGTCATAATCGAATCAGGAAATAGAATTGAATCACTAAGTTGGGGTTCAGGATCATAATCATTTTCAAGTTCTATTTCAGGAAAAGGAAAACTAGCCAAACTATCAATATCATTTGGAGTTTGGGTAAGTTCACATGGTTGTTCTGAAATGGAATCTTAATTTCCAAAACAACCTGACTCTTCAGCTCCAACAGAATTGGTAGTGACATCAGAACTGGTCCAACGGTGAGAACGTAGAGATTCGACCATCATATCTATGTCACTATTACGAGCGTTTTGAGCCTGAGTCATGGATTCAAGCATCTCTTCATAGGTGATATGTTCATTGTTTTGATGAAAAGATGAAGAATTGTCTTGGAAGTGGTAGTGAAATTGTGAGTCCATCAGATTTTTGGATTTGTGTTTGGACTCACGCATACTCATTTCCATGATTGATGGTTTCCTATTTTGGACGGGTGGAACTGAGTATGAATCTTGAAAATATTGTGGACTAGGTGGAGAAGAAGGACAAGGTGGTTGGAAATTATGCTCGGGGGAGGTGAATCCCCACTGACTCGGTGAAGAGTTGAAATCATTATGGAAATTATAGTTATTAGATGGGGGTATGGGTCATATTGATTCGGATAAGACCAATCCGGCACACTAGGTTGGTCAAAGTTATGATATGCCGGGTTGGTAATATCCGAAAATAAAGTCGGTGTGTAATATGGATTATTATTGTAGTTGAAAAAATTATTATTATAGTCCATATCACACAATAGAATACAAACAAAGAAAAACAAACAAATAAACAAACAAAAATGGAAAAATTCTAGCCTAAGTTAGGGTAGACTTGGGACCTAGACGACTCCTAACTGGTTAGACTGTCCAGGGAGGTCTAATGTAGACTTTAACCACAAGCTAATCAGCCAGGTCAGGGCAAGGTTGGTGGGAGGTTTTCCGTCAAAGACGTTCCTTAATTAAATAACCACCAACCTTCGGGCTTTCGGCCCTCAATCCCTTTCCTAGACACTGATTTTACAGGAGTTAGATTCCAACATTTTTCCCCCTTAGGATAATCTCCTAATTGAGTCCGAGATGTCCCTAGGGCCAACGTCTACTCAATTTTAGTTAGGCTTGGGTTAGTGAGTGCTTGGAATGTGATTTTTGGGCTAAGGAAGGGTGATCAAATCCCCACCTTATCTTGTTAATGGGTTAGTGCCCTTAAGATCAATTTGTGCAAGTGTACAAGATATGTAAGATTCACTCAAAGCGATATAATTCAACCAAGAAGTGAGTCCTATGCTAAATGCAATGCATACGTACCTTACTCCAGCACTCTTCAACAGTAAAAGTAAATGAATTGAAAAAGACACGTGCCTAAAATGCAAACGTCTAATCAATTTTTAAATTTTGCAACAAACTTTTTTACTGTTAATTATTAGCAGGTTTTTGTGATGGCATATAAGAAATAAATAATTGCAGCATACTAGAATTTGCAAAGCTAGCAGCCCTGCAAAAACCTGTTAGTAGTCAGCCCTTTATTGCCGCGGATCCGCGGCTTTTGCCGTGGAAACGCGGCAATTCAGAGGGCAATGGGTCTCTGCTTTCTAGAGCAGAGGCCCAATACCACTTGTATGTCACTGCAAACTTATTTTCCTGCTTTGCTTGCCCTGTAACCTGCAACAGAGAAGAAAATTCGTTTAGTTCTAAAAAAATTTTCAATAAAAATTCAGATTTCAATAAAAATCATTTTACTCTCCCCGGCAACGGCGCCAAAATTTGATTGAGGCTAAACCTGCACACAAAATAAGAAATTATAGAACTTAAGAAAGGAAATGTGCAAGTGCTCAATTCTTCCGCTATAGCAAGTGGCTATGCGGGTCGCGATCCACAAGGAGGGTTTGCGATGGAAGCGTTACAGTTCTTTATTGAAATCTTTTAAGAAAATAAAACGAAGGTTCTTCTCTGTTTTTAGTTATGAAAATGAAAAAGAAAGTTATATTAAAGTTAGAAGAAAATGGAAGATGAAGAAGGTGGAAAATTCAGAAAACAATAAAAGCGACTATGTACAAATGGAGTGAGTGGAGAAGAAAGAGTTGGAAGATGTGGTGATTTAATTTACAGAAATGAAAAAGAAAAGAAAATAAATATTTACCTTCTTTTCACCAAAAGCTTACCTTGAGTTCTTAGCTTCAATGTTACCTTGAATTGGAGGCAATTAGCGTATAGCCCATAAGAGTCGAGTGTTGGTCTCTTCCACATTACATCATCAAGATACGCAAGCATGAAATGATACAGAGAGACTCACAATTCCATCGTCATGAGCTATCGGTGGCACTCGCAAAGGCAAGGCTCTTTCGATGCTTTTAGACTCACTTGGAAGACATTTGTACCAAAAAGAAAGGTAAAATAGAAAAGAAGAAGAGAACTAAAAAGAACATACAAGGAAGTAGCATCGATTTGATTTCATAACAATCGAAGAAAAGAAATAAAACCTTACACCAACTGTCACTTTTAGCTCATGCTTCAGTCTTGTTCTTCGATGAAAGTTGATCTCCTCAGAATTACATAAATGAAAACTAAATTACATGAAAAGAAAAACAAAGACCTAAGCTAAGAAATGGAAAAACTAGTCTAAAATCCTAATCTGCCTCGTCCTCCCATTTCAGCACAACAATTGCCCTTTTATAGGCCAAAAACCCAACAACCAGAATCCCGGGGAGGTCGGGGGAGCAAACGCTCCCCCTAACTCCCCAACAAAGCCGCGGAAACACGGGTTTGGCCGCGTTTCTGCGGCCAGGGTGTGGCCAGATGGCCACACCCTGTTGGTGGGTCATCCTGGGAGTTTCTTCTGGCTTTATCCTTTGTTGGTTTCTTCGTTTGATCCCTGGATTCAGACGAAATGGCCTTGGATTCTTGGCTTTAACCGATCGATTCTGAGAGGATTCTTCTCAACCGGTTTCAACCTCTTGATTTTGCCCTGATTTAGTGTGTGCGAATTAATTCTGATTTAATTCAGAATTCTGGTGGGCTTTTGGGCTCATTTCTCTTCATCTCCTTAAGGATTGGGCCTGCAAATAAATTAAACAAGTAATTAGGATAATGCAGGCTTTTATTCTAAAATAAGTATGGAAATATGATACTAAATATGCAATATTAGCGACCAATCAGCGGCACCTCAACTCTTATCTTGAGGAATCTTGAGGAGATAGTCTAGAGCCCTTCATCGGGAATTCGGCTACACTCTTGTGTTATACTTTGTGTGTTTAGCTTAATAGTTTTAATTTGCATAAATAGTTTTTAATTCCTCATTAATTCATCATTATGTTAGCTTATCACATATTCACCCTCTAGGTGAATTTCAATTGGTATCAGAGCTTGGTGCTCTTGATTTGGGTCTAACAACCTAGAGTTAAAGATCCTATTTTTTTGCTAATCACAATATTTGTTTACACACACATGGATTTCATGACACCTCCCATGTTTGACATTCTTAACATCCAAACTTAGAAAGTTAAGATGTTAGTGTACCTCAAAGCCCTAAATATTCATGTTTATTTTGGCACTATTAAAGATTCATATTGTTTAAATGGCAAACATCTAAACGCTAATGTAAAATCCATCCATGCTTTAAAGTCAACCCTAAATGATGAATATTTATATAAGGTTGCGAATTTTGATTCGATTTTTGTAGTATTGACACTGTAGTCTCCCTTGGCGAACAAAAGCAATATTATGCGGGGAGTGACTCAGATGATGGAAGTGATGCTTCCAACTTATGCTACATGCTCCAAGGGGATAACCCCCTTGAGGTAAACTCTGAATCCGAGCTAGAAGAAGACATTGACATGTCTTATGATGAGCTTGCATCTTTTTGTCAACAATTTCGTGAAATATAATTTGCTCAAAGAGGATAATAAAAGATTGAAGAATAAATATGAGTCCATTTCAAAAGAAAAGGATTCTTTTCCAAAATAAATTTGAAAATATTTCTAAAGAAAATGCATTTTTGAAAAGGGGAATATTTCCTTTTCTTCTAAATTAAAAGATCTTTGTGAAGGAAATAATTCTTTGAAAAATAAAATTAATTCGGTAGAAAAAAATTGCTTTAGATGGAAACAACTCTTTAAAAAGAAAAATTGTTTCAAAAGAAAAAGAAAACATTTCTAAAAAGAAAAAGATTGTTGATTCTCATTCTTTCCATGCTCTTCATGCTACTATTAATAAAAATGAGATTCAAGTCTTGAAAAATAGAATTAATTGTTTGAGCTCAACCTTGAGCAATTATGCATTTAACAATTCTAAATAGGAACCTTATTTCAAAAGAAATAAGCTCCACATGTTCATGCACATAACCCACGGCGTACATATGCACACTTTGCACACATGATTATATCATTCTCATATGCATGCTAGAGTGAACAAATATACACATTGTGGCCGCAAAGGCCATTTAGCAAAGTTTTATTTTGATAAGATAAATCATATAAATTTTGTAAATAATAATGTTTGGGTTCCATTTGATGCTAACCCCCGTGGACTCAAAAAAAAATGGGTACCAAAATCCCCTCCTCTTGTGTTTGAGCAGGTGTGGGTTTTCGCATGATGTGAGAGGATTGGTGTCTTGGTGGTGGATGCATGAGCTTGATGGACACTACAATTGTTGCATCGCTATCAAGGAAGTTTGGTGGGAGGACCATTATGTTTTGGAGACGTAGAGAATAGTGCATTTAGTTTGGTAACTATCTCTAAACTCCCATTTTGTTTATATGCTTTTACATAGATAATATTTTTAACATGTTTTGGTTTTGTGTTTCATGTAGTGAATACTTATTTAGATATAATTTTCATTAAAACCTATATATATACTTGTACAAGTAGTGAGTTACACTTGATTATTAGATGTTTGTGCTTAATTGCCCATTTGTACTCATTACATGTACATGTATAACCTAGTTTTGATGATTCTTTCATTTATACATGTTTTCTCTATTCTTGAATATGTTTTGTGTATATGTAATTTTTTCTAAAACTAATAAATATACATGTATACCCTTGAGTCACTTGTCTTCATGCAAATTACATTATGGACTCGGTTGCGTTTAGGATATGTATGTATATTGTTAGTTTTGATAGAACATACATATACCTTAAAGTTTGATAAATTTTTAAAAAAAAGAATTTCATGTTTTTTTTGAGCCTTATTGATTATTTCATGAATATGCTATTCACATAACCTTCGTACACTCACATTATTTTTGTTTACTCATGACTTTTCTTCATGAGCACATTTTTGAACTTTATAGATTTTGAGAGTCAATCTTTGTGTACTTAGCTATATTTCATGAGATATATGATTTGTTTCATATTTGAAGGATCTTTAACTAGTTTTCAAAGAAAATTACTTTAACTAGTTATTTATTCTTCATTTGATAGTGTTTTCAATTTATAACTATTTTCAAATCTTATTTTTGAAAACTTCTACCCAATAAGGGCGGTTGGATAGGCGACTATGCCTTGTATACTCTTAATTGAAAATCTTTAAACATGTACATGAATAGGGTGGATAGTTATGAGTTATACACGTGAACTTCATGAAATTCTATTTTTGTATACTCATATTTGTTTCTATATATGTATGCTTCAAAATCTCTAATAATATCAATTTTAATTGGTATTTTCTTTTTCATACATATATATGGTTTGATTGTGCTTGATTTACAATATCCTTACATGTTTATAGCGCAAATTATGTTTATACTAAGCTTGACTAATTTTTAAATGTTAATTGGTATCTTCATGAGCTTATGTATTATTTTCAATTGGTATTTCAATTGATATCAAAATATTACATTTCAATTGGTATAAAAATATAAAATGTTTTACTTTCATTGGTTCAAAATTTGTATTTGTTGACTTGAGAAAATTCAAAAATTTGTTTTAAAAATGATTTCAAAGTTTTGATATGTATTGCCTATATGCAAGAGGAGCTTAATATCTCTTCTATATATAGATTCATGTTAAGTGTATCTTATATTGAGGAGCTTGACATCTCTTCTTTATGTGGTACACATGTGTAGGGGGCTTAACATCTCCGCTTATACATTGTATATTATGCTTTATGTGAGTTAGGGTCTTATCATCCCTTCTTCATGTAATGCATATATGCAGGGCAAGCTAACTTCACGTCTCTCTTCTTCATGAATGTATATCGCATATATATTTTTATTATTTGATTTGTTTTCACCCCTTTGTTGATGATTTGACAAAAATGGGGAGAAGAATTTTGAGAGTTTATATATGAATGCTTATTTTCTTGTTTATGTATATATGTTTTGTTTATGCAAAAAGGAGAGAAGAATTTGGTGAGTTTATGCATGTTTATCTCCTTATTTATGCATATATGATTGTTTAGTACTAGTCACATTATTGAATATCTTATTGTTTATTTCTATGCATGAGTTAAGGGGGAGCTTCTATGAAGCTTAACTTTAATCCATGCATATATAACTCTAAGAGTTTTGTCATCATCAAAAAGGGGAGATTGTTGGCCCAAAGGCCCATCACTCTAGTTTTGATGTTGATTAACTCATGTAGTTATGTACTAATGATCTTGTATTTAATTAATCTCGGATATTTGATCAAGATCTTAGTAGGTGTTTAACTTCAACAAAGGATTTGAAGTCAAGTTTTGAAGCTAGCATGTGTTGATTAAAGAGCTCGCGCGCATCAAGATCGCATCAAGTACTCAAGAGGAGTCTAGCTCATTGGATCAAGGTTTGGACTAAGTCAAGAAGGAGAAGAAGATTTTTAAGAGAAGATTTTCAAGAAGACTTGTGTCGGATTTTTACAAGTGTCAAGATTTTATTTTTAGATAAAATGTAAAGAATATATTAGTTGGTGGATTGCTCAAGTCTATTTACACACACACAAAATTTATATGTGTTTTAGAAAATACCGTTTTGATTTTTAAACTTCAAAGTATACATGTGTTAACCTATTTTAGAGTTTATTGTCAAAAACATAGATATTTCATTATATATGTATAGTGCATTATATCCATACACACTAAGCTTAAAAAGTATTTAAAATATCTTGTTTTTGTATTTAGAGAAGTTTTGGAAAAATTATTTTTCAATTTGGAGATTATTTTTGAAAAATACGGTTTTTGTTTAAGACCAAAATTTCTATATCACAAAAATAGTTCAAAATGTTTGTAATATATTTTGATTTTTTATCAAACATGTTTGTATATAAAAGTATATTAATGAATTTAGTTTTATAAAATTTATGAGAATTTATGGGATTTTATTGAAGGTAAAAAGACCAAGTTTTAATCCCAATATATGGTTGACCAGGTCTTCTGGCGATCGACCGGGCCGGTTGACCGAGCCAGAAGCCGGTCGACCGGCGGTCGACCGATGTGCACAAATGTGCACAGCCAAGGGCCGGTCGACCGCCAGAGAGCTCTGCTCTCTGTAAATAGTCCCGGTAGACCGGACAGTCGACCGATAGTCAATGTCCTGTAACGGTCGACCGTTTGGTTGACCGCTTTTCCTAACGGTCAGAAATCCGCCCATTGGCAGTCGACCGACAGCAGCGTCAGCTGCTGATTTAGACCCCAACGGCTTGATTTTGGAGGCCTATAAATTGGGGTTCCCTTAACTATTTTTAACAAGATTTCAAGTGGATTTTTAAGCTAGTTTTTCCTACCTTTCTAAGTGTTTATCTCCACGTGTTTTAGAGCTAAAACTTTTATATCAAAAGGAGAGTTTTTAAGAGTGTTTTGAAAAAGAGATTTCTTGAGTTTTCCCCCCACCATTCTATCTTGTTTTCTCACACATACTTGAGCTATCCATTGCTATATCAATCCTCTAGGGATCTTTATTGTGAGAGTGTTTGAGGTGATCAAAGTGTTGAGATCACTAAAGTGTTCTACTTGTAGTTGAGGAGGAGAACTTGCGGATTCGTGTTGTTTCGAGTTCTTGTGGGAGCTCAGTGTAGAGATGCGGCCTCAGCAAGCTAGTGTGCTTGCGTGTGTTGTTCTTGCGGGAACAAAAGAGGGACTAGTGAATCCAAGGAGTTCTAGTGTAAACCATTGTAGGTGTTGCGACACTGAGTGATCCGGTGGGATCAGTTTTTAGTGAAAATCCTTCATGGTGTTGAAGGCGGGGACGTAGAGTAAGGGTGCTCGAACCTCAAAACAAATCTCCCGTGTTTGTGATTGCTCTCTCTATCTCTCACTTGTGTTTATATCTTGCATACTTACATTGCTTATCTCTTTATATGCTTGATATATCTTGTGCCAAACTGTTCTATGCTTGGGATTGTTTGCTCACACTTGTATTCAACCAAGAGAGCCATAGCGGCACCTCAACTCTTATCTATAGGAATCTTGAGGAGATAGTCTAGAGCCCTTCATCAGGAGTGTTATGCTTGGTATGTTTAGCTTAATAGTTTTAATATACATAAATAGTCTTTAATTCCGCATTAATTCTTCATTAGATTAGCTTATCACCGATTCACCCCCACCCCCCTCTAGGTGAACTTCAGTGTTTGGATCAAGTCGACTTGGAGAAAAAGACTTGTATCTAGGTTTGTTTAGTTTGTTTAGATCTTATATAAGGATAGTTTAGTTTTGATATGCTCAAGTATATACACACACAAACAAGTTCAAAAGTTTTGGTTTTGGTTTTTGTTTAATCATTTTGAATTTTCAAGAATATTTCTTTCGGTTTCAAGAATAGATAGAATCAAAACAAGTTTACATGGTTTAATGTATATTGGATTTCATCTATATACATTCATACTTCATATGTTTAGAAAAACTTAGTTTGATTTATCTAGCTCATGGTTTCAAGTCTTGTTTTTATCAAAACTTATTTTGGATTTAATGTCAAAAATATAGATATGTCATTTATATATTTATTGGATTATATCTATACACACTATGCTTCAAAAGTATTTCAATATCTTGTTTTAGTATCTATACAAGTTTGAGGAAAAATCGGTTTTCCATTTCAAAGTTAAGTTTTTGGAAAATACAGTTTTTGGTTTAAACTTAAATTTTCATGCCTAAAAAATAGTTCAAATAATTTATAATATGTGTTGATTTTTTATCACACATATTTGTACTTAAAATATTTACATGAACTTATTTTTTTGATAATTATGAAGATTTATTGAAATTTTTAGATATTTAACGAGTTAGATTCCATACCCTAAAAATCTGTTTTTGGGCTTCTGGCGGTCGACTGATCGATCGACCGAACCAGGGATCGGTCAACCGGTCAGTCGATCGATGTGCACAAGACATCCAAAAAGATCTTACCTATATGGTCAGATGACCGTACGGTCGACCAACTATAAGAGACTTAGTCTCTGTTTAGCTCGGTCGACTGACTTGGCGGTCGACTAACTTGGCATTTTGCCTTGGGCCGGTCGACCGGGAGGTCAATCGACAAGCTTAATCAGTCATATTTTTTGACCGTTAGCCCATCGATATGGCAATTGACCGACAGCCCATTCTAAGCAGTTTTTTACCCCAATGGCTATAATTTTCTAGGCCCTATAAATATGGGTTTCGGGATTGTTTTTCATAAGATTTTTCAAGAGAAATTTTACCAATTTTTTAGTGCCTTCTTGCCCATATTCTAAAGAGTTTTAAAACAAGTATTTTGAGCTTCAAATTTATATCTTTAGTTCTGGTTTCAAAGTTTTGAAAAATCAAAAGAGAATAAGTTTTTGGGAATGTAATTTGTTCTTCATTTTCTTTATCTATCAAGAAGTTTTCCCAAGAGTTTTTCTATGTGGTTTATTTTCCAAACACTTTGATTTCTCACATGCTTGAGCCACCAATTCAAAATCTATCTTTAGGATCTTTGTTTTTGTGAGAAAAATTGTTTGTGATCATTGAATCACTGAGTTGTATTTCTTTTCTTTGCTTTGTACTAGGCTTTATGCCTTCCTCTTGTGTAGAGGAGATAGAGAGTTAGAATTGTGTACTCTCGGTGTTGAGTTGTAATTTCTCAGTGGTGGTCCTTTTGTAGGTTCACCTAGAGGGGGGGTGAATAGGTGATGGCTAATCTAATGGTCACTTAATGCCAATTAATGTGGAAGTATAAACTATAATGACCTAAACAAACTATTTAAACTAAACACCACGTATAACACAAGAGTGTTGCCGAATTCTCCGTGAAGGGCTTTGGACAAACTCCTCTAGATTCCCCTTGATAAGGGTTGAGGTGCCGCGTTGGCTCTCTTGGTTGAATACAAGTGTTAGCAAACAAACCCAAGCAATATATCAATATGAGCACAAATGTATATCAAGCATATAATGATAAACACAATAAAAGCATGCAAGATATAAAAAAGAGACAAAGAGAGAGAGAGAGAGTGAGCAATCGCAAACACAAGGGATTTGTTTCGAGGTTCGAGCACACTTGCTCAACATCCTCGCCATCGACACACGAAGGATTTCCACTATAATCGATCCCAATGGATCACCCGGTGCCGCAACACCTACAACTCTCGGACTCCCTAGTCCGTACACACGCAAGCCCCACAAGCTTGCCGAGGCCGCACCTCAAACCAAGAGTTCACACCCGAACTCTAAACAATCGCGAACGCACTCGTCCGCCTCCTCAAGAAACAAAGAAGGATCTCTTGGTGATCTAAACACTTTGATCACCAATAAACACTCTCACTACAACACTCCTATAGAATGAATAATCAATGGATAGCTCTAGTGTTTGTGTGAGAAAACTAGGAAAGAGATGGTGGAGGAAAACTCAAAGAATCTCTTTTAATACTCTTGATAAAACTCTCCTTTTGATTGGAAATATTTGCTCTAAATCAAGTGGAGGAAAACCTCTAAATGTTTCAGGAAAAACTGGTGAAAACCCACTTGAAAATCTTAGAGGAAAACAATGCCCAAACTCCCAAATTTATAGGCTCAGAAAAACTAGCCGTTGGGGTTCTGTCAGGCCTATCGGTCGACCGTCCGGCCGACCGGCCACGATCAGATTTCAGACCGTTTGAGCCATCGGTCGACCGGCCGGTCGACCGAGCCAGGATACAGAGAGCAGTCTCTCTGTCCGGTCGGCCGCCCGGGGCCTTTCCAGAGAGCAGAGCTCTCTGGACGGTCGACCGGGTCGGTCGGCAGGCCCTCCTGCCAGAACTGGCATGCATGTCCGTGCACGTCGGTCGACCGGGTCGGTCGACCGGCTGAAGCCAGGTCAGAAAACTGTTAAGGGATTTAAAACTTGGTCTTTTTGGCTCATATAAAATCCCATAAAATACTGAAAAATATACAAAAATAGTTTTGATATTATACTTTGATAAACAAACATGCTTGCACAAAATCAAGGCATGTTACAAATGTTTTGAACTATTTTTGTAACTTGAAAAATATGGCTCAAACTAAAACAGTATTTTCCAAAACTTGTTTTTCCAAAACTTGTTTTCCAAAACTTCACCAAATACAAAAACAAGATATTTAAACAACTTTTAAAGCATATGGTGTATGGATATGATCCACTACACAAACATGGTGAAATATCTATGTTTTTGACATTAAGCTCTAAACATGGTTTTGGTTAAAAACATGTAAACATTGAATACCAAAAATCAAAATAGTATTTTCTAAACTTGAGAATCTTTTGTAAAAATAAAACTATCAAGAGTGTGTGTGTATATGTACTTGAGCAATCCACCAACTACTCTATCCTTTACATTTTATCTAAAACAAAATCTTCTAAAACAAACCTAGACACAAGTCTTCATCTTCTTGAAGTCTTCACTTGAAGCCTTCTCATCTTCTTGACTTGGTCCAAACACGATCCAATGGCTCTTGGATCAAACCGTGCTAGCTCCAAAACTTGACTTTAAATCTTTTGTTGAAGCCATGCACCTACTAAGATCTTGATCATGAATCTATCACAAATTAAACACAAGATTATTAGTACTATAACTACATGAGTTAATCATCATCAAAACTAGAATGATGGGCCTTCGGGCCAACAATCTCCCCTTTTTAATGATGACAAAACTCATGAAGTTATATATGTATGGATTAAAGTAAAGCTTTAAAGAAGCTCCCCCTTAACTCATGCATAACACATAAACAAAATAAATATGCAATGAGGCACATAAAACATGTATGCAAATTTAGGAGTAAACATGCTAATTAAGCATAAAACAAAACAAATTCTTTTTCTCCTATTTGCAAAACAAAACATATATGCATAAACAATCTTTTTCACAAAACATGCATATAAACCAAAATCTTTCTCCCCCTTTTTGTCAATCATCAACAAAGGGGTTAAAGTAAAACAAAATCATCAAAATTTTCTCCCCCTTTTTGTCCGAAACAAAGAATTAATAAGGGGTAAAACAAAACAAATCAATAAATGGTTATATGCGATATACATTCATGAGGAGGAAGACGGTAAAGTAACTTCCCTACACATATACATTACATGAAAGAGGGATGACAAGCCCTAATTCACATAACGTATAATATGTAATGCATAAGAGGAGATGTGAAGCTCCCCTACACACGTGTACCATATAAAGAAGAGTTGTCAAGCTCCTCAATATACAATACACTCAACATGAATCTATATGTAGAAGAGATGTTAACCTCTCCTTGCATATAGGCAATACAAAAAATTTGATTTTTCTTATAAAACAAAATTTTGAATTTTCTCAATAAAACAAATCTTGAGAATTTTTCTTAACATTTTTATTTTCTTATCATAAACAACTTTGTGCTTTAAATATGTAAAACAATTTTAACTTAAGCACAAAACAAATCATATATATGTATGAAGAATGATTATACCAATTTAAATTGATACATACATATATAAGAAAACAAAATATGAGTATATACAAAAATAGAGTCAAATTGATACCAATTGAAATGATTCAATAATACCAATTGAAACAATAATAGGATCATGTGTATATCTCATAAAACATTGAAGAATAAATAATTAGTTAAATTAAATTTTGAAAAACTAGTTAAAGATCCTTCAAAATAAATCATATGTATTTCATGAATCATACCAAATACACAAGAATTGACACTCGATCTATAAAGCTTAAAAATATGTTCATGAACCAAAGTCATGACAAACAAATAAAGTGTGAGTGTACAAAGATTGTGTAAGTAGCATTTTCATAAAATTAATCGATGAAGCCCAAAACACAAATATCATTTTATCAAATAAATCATGAAAATTTATTTTTCATTAAAACAAAACAAACTTCTAGGTATATGTATGATTTATCTAAATCTAACAATATGCATACATATCCCAAACATAAAAAAGTCTATTAAAGGTATTTGCATGAAGGCAAGAGACTCACGGGTATACATGTATATTTATTAGATTTGAACAAAAATTACATATACATGAAGTAAAAACATGAAAATTGGCAAAACAAGTATAAATGAAAGAATCATCAAAACTAGGCTATATATGTGCATATAGTGGGTACAAATGAGCATGAAGTGCAAACATATATGAATCAATTGTTGCTCACTACTTGTACATGTATAAATCTAAGTTTTGATAAAAACTACATTTAAACTAGTATTTACCACATGAAGCACATAAAACAAATGAACATGCTATATGATGTCAAAAATGAATAAGCATGTAAATAAACTAAGAGTTTAGAAATAGTTACCAACTAAGGAACTATGTTCCAAAACTCTAAACATGGTGGTTGTCCCACCAAAACTCCTTGATAGCGGTGCATCAATTATATGTCCTTCTAGTCCATGCAACCACCACCAAGGCACCATTTCTCTCACGTCGTGTGAGAGCCCTCACCTACATCAAAAACACAAGGTGGGGGTTTTGGTACCCATTTTCTTTTGGGTCCTTGGGGGTTAGCTTTGTAAGGAACCCAAAAATTTTTATTAGCAAAATTTATATGATGTAATCTATCAAAACAAAACTTTGCTAAATGGCCTTTGCGGCCACAATGTGTACATTTGTACACCTTAGGATGTATATGTGTGTGAGTGTGATCATGACGTGCAACATAAGCATATGCATGATGAGAATGATGTGCATGAACATGTGGAGTTTGTTTCTTTGAAAACAAAGACTCCAATTTAGAGTGGTTAAATGCACAAGAGCTCAAGGTAGAGCTCAAACAATCAATTTTATTTTTCAAAAGTTTAATCTCACTATCTTCAATGGTGGCATGTAGAGAAAGGTGAGATATAGAGTCATTTTTCTTATTCTTTTTAGAAAACTTTCTTTTTCTTTTTCACAAATTTTTCTTTTCAAACAAGAATTTTCTTGAAAAACAACTTCCTTTTGTTTTTCCACCAAAACAAGTTTATTTTTCAAAGACATATTTCCTTCACACAAATCATTCAATTTAGACATTAAGGAAATATTTTCATTTTTCAAATCTTCCTTTTCTTTTTCTAAGCATGCAACCTTAGTTCTAAATGAATCATTTTCTTTAAGCATGCAATCAAAATCCTTTTTCAAATTTTTATTATTTTTCTTAATCATGTTATATTTTTCAAGAAGGAGTTGACAAAAGGTGCTAAGCTCATCATATGACATGTTATTTTCATCTACCTCGGATTCGGTAGTTACCTCAAGGGGTTATCCCCTTGGACCATATAGCACAAGCTGGAGACTTCACTTCCAACATCCGAGTCACTCCCCGCATAGTATTGATCATTTTCGCCAAGGGAGAGGAGGATGTTCCAAACTACAAAAGCCAAATCAAGATTAGCAACCCTAGATAAATAATCATCATTTAGGGTAGATCTTAAAGCATGTAGGGCTTTTGAATTAGCCTCAATGTTCTTACCATTCAAACAATATGCATCATTAGTTGTGGAAAGATAAACATGAATGCCTAGGGCCTTGAGGTACAAGGACATCTTAACCTTCCAAATTTGGATGTTAAGAATGTCAAACATGGGTGGTGACATGAAATCCATGGTGTGTGTACAAAATATGTGATTAGCCTAAAAATGAGGATCTTTAACTCTAGATTGTACGACCCAAAATCAGAGCACTTGGCTCTGATACCAATTGTAGGTTCACCTAGAGGGGGGGTGAATAGGTGATGGCTAATCTAATGGTCACTTAATGCCAATTAATGCGGAAGTATAAACTATAATGACCTAAACAAACTATTTAAACTAAACTCCACGTATAACACAAGAGTGTTGCCGAATTCCCCGTGAAGGGCTCTGGACAAACTCCTCTAGATTCCCCTTGATAAGGGTTGAGGTGCCGCGTTGGCTCTCTTGGTTGAATACAAGTGTTAGCAAACAAACCCAAGCAATATATCAATATGAGCACAAATGTATATCAAGCATATAATGATAAACACAATAAAAGCATGCAAGATATGAACAAGAGACAGAGAGAGAGAGAGAGTGAGCAATCGCAAACACAAGGGATTTGTTTCGAGGTTCGAGCACACTTGCTCTACATCCCCGCCTTCGACACACGAAGGATTTCCACTATAATCGATCCAATGGATCACCCGGTGCCGCAACACCTACAACTCTCGGACCCCCTAGTCCGTACACACGCAAGCCCCACAAGCTTGCCGAGGCCGCACCTCAAACCAAGAGTTCACACCCGAACTCTAAACAACCGCGAACGCACTCGTCCGCCTCCTCAAGAAACAAAGAAGGATCTCTTGGTGATCTAAACACTTTGATCACCAATAAACACTCTCACTACAACACTCCTATAGAATGAATAATCAATGGATAGCTCAAGTGTTTGTGTGAGAAAACTAGGAAAGAGATGGTGGAGGAAAACTCAAAGAATCTCTTTTAACACTCTTGATAAAACTCTCCTTTTGATTGGAAATATTTGCTCTAAATCAAGTGGAGGAAAACCTCTAAATGTTTCAGGAAAAACTGGTGAAAACCCACTTGAAAATCTTAGAGAAAAACAATGCCCAAACCCCTAAATTTATAGGCTCAGAAAAACTAGCCGTTGGGGTTCTGTCAGGCCTGTAGGTCGACCGTCCGGCCGACCGGCCAACGGTCATATTTCAGACCGTTTGAGCCATCGGTCAACCGGCGGTCGACCGAGCCAGGATACAGAGAGCAGTCTCTCTGTCCGGTCGCCGCCCGACCGCCCGGGGCCTTTCCAGAGAGCAGAGCTCTCTGGACGGTCGACCGGGTCGGTCGGCCGGACCTCCTGCCAGAACTGGCGTGCACGTCGGTCGACCGGGTCGGTCGATCGGGTAAGCCAGGTCAGAAAACTGTTAAGGGATTTAAAACTTGGTCTTTTTGGCTCATATAAAATCTCATAAAATACTGAAAAATATACAAAAATAGTTTTGATGTTATACTTTGATAAACAAATATGCTTGCACAAAATCAAGGCATGTTACAAATGTTTTGAACTATTTTTGTAACTTGGAAAATATGGCTCAAACTAAAACAGTATTTTTCAAAACTTGTTTTTCCAAAACTTGTTTTCCAAAACTTCACCAAATACAAAAACAAGATATTTAAACAACTTTTAAAGCATATGGTGTATGGATATGATCCACTATACAAACATGGTAAAATATCTATGTTTTTGACATTAAGCTCTAAACATGATTTTGGTTAAAAACATGTAAACATTGAATACCAAAAACCAAAATAGTATTTTCTAAACTTGAGAATCTTTTGTAAAAACAAAACTATCAAGAGTGTGTGTGTATATGTACTTAAGCATTCCACCAACTACTCTATCCTTTACATTTTATCTAATACATAATCTTCTAAAACAAACCTAGACACAAGTCTTCATCTTCTTGAAGTCTTCACTTGAAGCCTTCTCATCTTCTTGACTTGGCCCAAACATGATCCAATGGCTCTTGGATCAAACCGTGCTAGCTCTAAAGCTTGACTTTAATTCCTTTGTTGAAGCTATGCACCTACTAAGATCTTGATCATGAATCTGTCACTAATTAAACACAAGATCATTAGTACTATAACTACATGAGTTAATCATCATCAAAACTAGAGTGATGGGCCTTCGGGCCAACACCTTTGAGGAACGTCCTGTGTGAACATAGTGAAAATCCTTCCATGAGAAGGCGGAGAGTAGAGTGGTGGCTCGAACCTCGAAATATATCCTTGTGTTTGTGTTTGGATCATTTCTCTCAACTCTCATCTCTCTTTATATCTTATATCATTGTTATTATTGCTCATTCATGTATGTACTTGATATAATTTGTGTGCTCACACTTGTATTCAATCAAGAGAGCTATTAAAGCACCTCAACTCATAATTCAGATGAATCGTGAGGAGTAGTTCAAGAGCCCTTCACGGGGAATTCAGACTCACTCTTGATTACACATAGTATATGCTTAGCATTTAGTTTTTTCATTCTGCATTATTTGTCCTAGATTAGCACTGCATCTATTCACCCCCCTTTAGGTGTACTTTCAATTGGTATCAAAGCTAGCACTCCTGATATTCAGTTTAACCACCTAGGAGTGTGATCCTTTATTACTAATCTAGTATTTGCTTTGCATACATATAGCTTACACTCATGGTTTTTCTTATTCCACTCATGTATGGTGTTTCTAACATCGATATGTGAAAGTTTAAGATGAGTGCATAAATTAAAGCTCTGGGATTGCATTCTATTTTGCTACTACCTAGAAATCTTATCTTGGTGATGACAAGTACCTAGAGACTAAAACACAAGCCTTAAAAGCATTAAAGCACACATTAAGTAAAGAATATTTTTCTTTAATTTCTCATTGTGATTCCGCTTTTACAATGTGGAACACATTAACTTCTCCTAAGGAACAAACGATAAAAGTTTTGAAGAAGGAATCAATAGTGGATGAGTCCGATGAAGCATGCAATATGGTCCAAGGGAATGACTCTCTTGAGGTAACTTCAGATTCTCATCTAGATGATTGTGCTAGCTCTTCCGGTGATCATGATAATATGGATGCACATGCTTTAAATGAAGAGATATTTATGTTTTTTGAAAACTTGCATTCAAAATACAAACTTTCGAAAAGCAAAAAATTTGTTTTAAAATAAGAAAATAAAAACTTGTTTTCAAAACTCAATACGGTTTTATAAGAGAGGGTTGAGATTTCAAGTGAAAGGAATTCCTTGAAAACTCAACTCGATCATGTTTTAAAGGAAAATGAGATTTTGAAAATAAAAATGATTTTGATCCTGTTTTGAAGAAAAATGAGGTTTTGTCTTCAAAACTTGATTTTGTTTTAAAAGAAATGATTTTTTGAAAAATAAAATTGTTTTGATTTTCAAGGAATTAGATAGTATTTCAAAAGAAAAGGATTCTTTGAAAAACACATTGGTTCAAAAAGAAAATATTTTCATTCCTATTTCCAAAGTGAAAAAAAAAATCTTGTTTCCATTACTTGCTCCACTTCTTCTTCCAAAATTGATGATGATATTTATATCTTAAAGAAGAGTGTAAACTGTTTGGGCTCCACTTTGAGCCAATGTGTCATGAATTACACAAGACTGAAATCTATGTTTTGAAAGAAACGTACTCTACATATGCATGCACACCCACCATGGCATACATATGCTCATCATGCTCACGCACATGATTCTAAGTATGCTAGCGTGTACATTTTTACACATTGTGGTCGCACGGGTCACCTTGCAAAATTTTATTATGATAGACTGAATGCTATAAATTTTGCAAATATGTTTGGGTTGGGAAAGGTGCTAACTCCCATAGACCCAAGAAAGTATGGGTACCAAAATCTATCCCTATTTTATTTGATATAGGTATGGGCTCTCACAAGACATGAGAGTATTGGTGCCTTGATAGTGGATGCGTCCTAAGCTAAATGATCATATTATTGGATGCATCACTTTTAAGGGAGATTTGGTGAAAGGACCATCATAGTTTGGAGACCTAGACACTAGTTCATGTGGTTTTGGTATCTCTAACTCCATATTTATGTTTATATACTTTTATTGATCATTTTTGGCATATTATGGTTTTCATACTCATTATGGATAAACGCAATGCTTATTAGGCTTGTGATATACATGTATAGTATTTGAGATACAACCATGTTCATATAGATTCATATTTTTATTTTCTCACTTTAGTTCCGCTATTGTGTATATCCTAATTTTAATAACACTTACATTTACGCTAATGATTCACACTCATGTTTTGATTACATACTTAAATGTAGTTTTCATTAAAACTTGTATTTATACTTATACAAGTGTAAAGTACACTTGATTAGTATGTTTGGGTGCTTTATTGCGCATGTGTACTCATTAGATGTATTTGTATAACCTAGTTTTGATGATTCTTATATTTACACTTGTATTTCCTATTATGTACATGTTTTTGTGTGTAGCCTGATATATATATGTAAATTTTGACCAAAACTATATGATATACATGTTCTATCCTTGAGTCACTTATATTATATGCCATATACTATTTTTTTGGACTCATTTCATGCTTGGATACGTATGTATACTTTAGTTTTGACAAAACATACATATACCTTAAGTTTATTTTGTTTTAATAAAAATTGAATTTTTATGATTTTCTTATTTATGACAAAGAAATTTTGATTGAGCTTCATTGTCTTATCTCCATGCATATATTTCTTACATGTTTTTGTACACCCTATATTTTGTGTTCACTCATGATTGTGAGCATCTATGTGCTTTATAAATCTTGAATTTCAATTTTTGTGTAATTTTCATGTTTTCATAGAATATATATTTGTTTTATTTCTTGCTTAAAGTATTTCATACTAGTTTTCAAAATTTTCTTAGAACGAGTTTCTTATTTTTCAATTGCTAAAGTTTTCAACCCATACTAAAATTATTTTCAAAATATTATTTTTTTTAAAACTTCTGCCCTATAAGGGTGGTTGGTTGGGCGACCATACTTTGTGTACCTTATTGAATATCTATTTAAACATGTGCATGAAAGGGTGGATATTATGAGATATACATGATTTCAATGATATTTTGCTTTTGTATACTCATACTTGTTTTT
Source organism: Agave tequilana (assembly GCA_038442645.1). NCBI lineage: Eukaryota > Viridiplantae > Streptophyta > Magnoliopsida > Asparagales > Asparagaceae > Agave > Agave tequilana. Next base: position 159,986 of record JAVJIF010011761.1, on the reverse strand, counting down.
TATATATGTATGCATCATATCTCAATTGATATTATATATTGCTCAGATCATACATACATATATATAATTTTTTGTGCTAAATTAAAAAAATGTTCATACATATTCTTTATAGCACAACTATTTATGCTAAGCTTGATTTAGTACTAAAATGTTAAAATTGGAATCCTATACAAGCTTATGCATTACTTTTATTGATATTTCATAAAGAGGGAGAAAATTTCTTGATTTAGCTTTCAATTGTACTTGTTTTAAATTGGTATCTTACTCCCACTCCTTATGAAGAAAATATTTTATTTTTAAAAATGCTAATATTTTCAATATTGGTATCAAAAATCTTCAATTGATATTATTCTCAAATTGGATCTATATTGCAAAATGATTTTAGTATTTACCTAAAAAAAATTTGGTATAAAATTTACCTTCAATTGGTATCTTTTCTTTCTATTAGTATCAATTGGTAAAAAGATTGTTTCTCTTTCAATTGATTTCTTTCAACTGATAGTTTTTATTGGTATCAAAATTTTATTTTATAATATATTGCCTATATGCAAGGGGAGCTTAACATCTTCTTTACATATAGATTCATAATGAGTGTGGTATATAACGAAGAGCTTGACATCTCTTCTTTATATAATACACATGTATAGGGAAATTTTAACATCTCCATCTATATATTGTATATTATGCTTATATGGGCTAGGGTTTAGTCATCTCTTCTCCATGTAATGCATGTACGTAGGGGAGATAACTTGACGTCTCTCCTCTTCATGAATATATATTGCATATACATTTATATTATTTATTTTTCTTCACCCTTTGTTGATGAATGACAAAAAAAGAGAGAAGGATTTGAGTTTATATATGCATATTTGTTTGTGTTTATGCATATATATGGTTTATGCATATTCATATGCATATGTTTATGGTTTTGATATCCAAAGCTTTTATTGCATATCCATTCCATTGGTATCTTATTTACATGTTTTTGTTTTATTTGGTATCTGAGCTTCTTTGAAATTCATATGCTTGTGTTTTATGATTCTTATTGCATATTTTTTATTATTGTTTATTGGTATCTGAGCTAACATTGAATATCTATTAATTTATTTGTTATGCATGAGTTAAGGGAAGCTTCTATGAAGCTTATCTTTAATCCATGCATATGTAACCTCATAAGTTTTGTCATCATCAAAATGGGAGAGATTGTTAACCCAAAGGCCCGTCCCCTTAGTTTTGATGATGACTAACTTATGAAGTTAAGTTACTAATGATCTTGTGTTTATAAAGTTTCAGATATTGATTAAGATCTTAGTTGGTGTTTAGCTCAACAAAGATTTCTAAGTCACGTTTTGGAACTAACATGTGTTGATTTAAGAGCTCGCGCTTCGAGATCGCATCTATACTCGAGATGGAGTCAAGATCATGGATCGTGTTTGGATCAAGTCGACTTAGAGAAGAAGACTTGTATCTAGGTTTGTTTAGTTTTATTTAAATCTTGTGTAAGGATAGTTTAGTTTTGATATGCTCAAGTATATACATACACACAAAAGTTCAAAAGTTTTGGTTTCAGTTTAACCATTTTAGATTTTCAAGAATATATCTTTCGGTTTCATGAATAGATAGAGTCAAAACAAGTTTACATGATTTAATGTATATTGGATTTTATCCATATACATTTATGCTTTATATGTTTAGAAAAACTTATTTTGATATATCTTGTTCATAGTTTTAAGTTTTATTTTTATCAAACTTATTTTGGATTTAATGTCAAAAATATAGATATATCATTTTTATGTGTATTGGATTATATCCATACATACTATGCTTCAAAAGTGTTTCAATATCTTGTTTTTGTAACTATACAACTTTGAGGAAAAATCGATTTTCCATTTCATAGTTAAGATTTTAGAAAATACAGTTTTAGGTTTAAACTTAAATTTTCATGCGTCAAAAATAGTTCAAATAGTTTGTAATATGTGTTGGTTTTTTATCACACATATTTATACTTAAAATATTTATATGAATTTTTTTTGTGAAATTTATGAAGATTTATTAGAATTTTTAGGTATTTAACAAGTTAGATTCCATACCCTAAAAATCTATTTTTGGGCTTCTAGCGGTCGACCGATCGGTCCATCGAATTAGGGCTCGGTCGACCAGTTGGTCGGCTGATGTGCACAAGACGTGCACAAAGACCTTGCCTATATGGCCAGTTGACCTCACGGTCGACCGACTGTAAGAGACTTAGTCTCTGTTTGGCTTGGTCGATCGGGCGATTGACCGACTTGGCATTTTTTCTTGGGCCGGTCGACCGGGCTGTCGACCGATAAGCTCAAATAGTTATATTTTTGACCGTTGGCCAGCCGACCGGGCTGTTGACCGACAGCCCATTCTGGGTAGTTTTTGATCCCAACGGCTATATGTTTCAAGACCCTATAAATATGAATTTTGGGGGCTGTTTTCCATAAGATTTTTCAAAGGAAAATTTACCAGTTTTCTTGTGCCTTCTTGCTCATATTCTAAAGAGTTTTAAAACAAGTTTTTTTGAGCTTCAAATCTATATCTTTAGTTTTATTTTCAAAGTTTTGGAAAATCAAAAGAAAACAAGTTTTTAGGAATCTAGTTTGTTCTTCATTTTCTTTATCTATCAAGAAGTTTTTCTCAAGAGTTTTCTTTGTGGTTTATTTTCTAAACACATTGATTTCTCATATATTTGAGCCAATTAATTCAAATCTATCTTTAGGATCTTTATTTTTATGAGAAAAAATGTTTGTGATCCTTTGAAATCACCAAGAGTGTTTGTGATCATTGGATCACTAAGTTGTATTTCTTTTCTTTGCTTTGTGCTAGGCTTTGTGCCTTCCTCTTGTGTAGAGAATAAAGAGAGTTGGAGTTGTTTACTCCCGGTGTTGAGTAGTAATTCCTTAGTGGAGGTCCTTTTGTGGAAGGTCCTGTGTGGACATAGTGGAAATCCTTCTGAGAAGGCAGGGACATAGAACAGTGGCTCGAACCTCAAAACATATTATTGTGTTTGCGTTTGGATCTTTTTCTCAACTCTCATCTCTCTTTATATCTTATATTTTTTGTTATTATTGCTCATTCATATACATTCTTAATATAGTTTGTGTGCTCACACTTGTGTCAATCAAGAGAGCTATTAAAACACCTCAACTCATAATTTAGAGGAATCGTGAGGAGTAGTTTCAGAGCCCTTCTCAGGTAATTCAGACTCACTCTTGGGTACACCTAATGTGTGTTTAGCATTTAGTTTTTTAATTTAGTATTATGTGTCCTAGATTAGCACTATACCTATTCACCCCCTTTAGGTGTACTTTCATTTCTTTTATTTTTACTTTGGGGGTGTTTGGATGCAAGGAAGTGGGCGGAAGTAAGGAAATGAGGAAGTATAATTGCTTACTTCCCTATCTATCCAAACACCGGAAAAGGAAAATAAGAAAACTCCTTTTCCTTCTCTCTTTTCTCTTTTACACAACCATTTTCTCACTTTCAAAGTGCTACAGTTAATTTTGTGGTCATGTAAATCTCATTTATAATAAGTTGTAGCACAAAACAGTTATTTTTTGGTCATGTAAATCTCACTTGCATTCTAATTACAGTGTATTTTTTTATCTTTCTTAATTAATTTTTATTTTAATATTATTTTGCGGTCAATTTTGTGGTCAACTTTTCCACTTTCACTTTCACATTACCATCCAAACATCGGAAAAGACATAACATTTTCTAAATCACACTTCCTAACAACATCCAAACACCGGAAAACTTACTAACCAATTCCCAAGTTCCAAAGGGAACTATTACCAATTCCTCACTTCCTTACTTCCTCACTTCCACCGTCAACCAAATAGGCCCTTTATTGAATCTAAGTTATAGTTTTATGTTCTTCTTTTCTCTGGTTTTGATGATAATCCAAATGAAACATATAACATCGAAACTGTCTTGCCATTGCAAGTGCCTTTGATAGCTTGTGGTGACGAATAATCATTTCTATTTTACTTTCTGCTTGCATTTGAATTCATAGTTTAGTCGAGGAACGGGAAAGATCCTATTTGTCATGATTTGCTTATCTTCAAGACAAGGTAAGTCTTCGCAGAAGATTCAAGATAAGTCATCAACTGAAAGAGGTCAGCAAGTACTTTTAGGTTTTTTTTTTCCTTTTCTTTTAATCCATTAGTTTAGATCACCTCCAATCACAACTCTCTTTTATTTACTCTTTTTATTTTTTTATATAAACTTATTTTTCATTTTCCTAAATCAGCATCTTCTCCAATCTATCACTTTCACAAATTAACATAATTTTATTTCCTTTTCTTTATAAAAATAAAGAAGCCTTTTAACCATTTTTAAGTGAACTAAAAGAGAACTTACAACACGTTTCCATCGCAAGTCCCTCCTTGTGGATCTTGACCCGCATAGCCACTTACTATCGCGATAGAATTGAGTACCTTGCACTTCTATTCTCTATTTCTGAATCTGTTTTTTTAATGTTAAGGTAAAAACTCAATCAAATTTTGGCGCTGTTGCCGGGGAGGGATGGTAAGTAACTTTTTTAATTTACTTTATTGGTTAACTTTCAACTATGTTTTGGTGTGCAGGGTTTACTTTCAGAAAACTAGGAGCTACAGTGGACATATAAGAAGCTATGGGACTCTGCTCTTGAAAGCAGAGCCCAAGCTCTCTGTTCTGTCACGGAAACGCGACAAAATTCACGTTGGCGTGGCAGACAGAGTGAACTACTCACTTCTGTTTTTTTGTAGGGTGGATCAATTGGAAAAATACATATTCGTAGTGCTTAGATTTTCTATTTAATACTCTATGCACACTAATTTTATTTCAATAGTAACATTATGTTTGTTAAATGCTAAAATTGGTTTAGACTTTGCATTTAATCATTAGTCTAATTTTGTTTACATTTTACATTATTGTTAAAGAGTGCTGAGCAAAGGTACGTGTGCATAGCACGTAGTATAGGAATACTTTTGAATTATTTACATTGCTTAAGTGTTACTTTTCATATACATGTACACGTTACACTAAATTGAATTAGGACTTGTCCTATAAATAAGATAAGGTGGGAAAGTCATTAGCCTCCCTTAGCCCACAAACAATCTCCACCCAAGCCTAATTAAAACTGAGTAGACGTTGGCACTAGGGACATCCCGGACTCAATAGGAGACTGACCTAAGGTGAAAGTTGATTAAAATTTGACTCTTACCAAATCGGTGTCAAGGTCGGGGATTGAGAGTGGAAACATCAAAGGCTGGTGGTTTGGCTTAATTAGGCCCGTCGCTTTTAGCGCGGATACCTCCCACCAATCTTGCCCTGATTTGGTCGATTAACTTGTGGTCAGATTCTACAATATACCCCCCATGGACAGTCTAAGCAGTTAGGAGTCGTCTAGGTCTAAGGTTTACCATAACTTAGGCAAGATTTGTTTACTTGCATGCTTGTTTTTGTTTTTATTTTTTACATCTTGGTGATATAGATTATAATCACAATAATTCCTATGCAAATAGTGATCTGTACTTCACCCCGACCTCTTTTGACTCTGATATTACCAAATTGATCTTATTTGAATCAATATATGCTCCAGTCCAATATTATGAATAACACTGAAATAATCATTACCACTCTTTATAGAGTCAGTGGGGATACAACTCCTCCGAGTCATATGGTCAACCCCCTTACCAACATCTAGCTTCTTGTACTCTTTTTTCCAAACAACCAGTAGAAGAACCAATTGATTGGGATAAGAGGATGGAAGCCTTAGAAGAGCTCGAGCGGTGAATTCAAAATCTAGAAGACTCGAAATCCCATCAAAATTTTCAAATCTAAGATCCCTTTATTTTTCAAGTCCTACAATAAGAAGAACATACCGACTTAGAAAAGAGTATGAAATTTATGATTCAATTCCAAAGTGATCCTTTTGGTATGATAGAAGTGAGATTTAGTCGATTAAAAAACATGTGTAGGAATGAGAAAACTCTCCCTACCCAATCTTTGACTATCCCGACACTTATAGGAATATTGATGAAAACCAAGAATCATGATATCTTGAAGACTTTGACCAAGCTTCAATTTTATCACAAAACCTTGAACTTGACCAATATCAACCTATTAACAAATTGGCAAGTTTTCATTTCAATGAAATTAAACTTGAACATGAATATGACCCCCACCCACAACTTTGTGATTCAATTCTAATTTTTGAATCTATGTTGACTCCAGTATCCTAACCCAAGTTGGACCCATTTTCTGAGCCAACATTGATTTCTATATCCATGGATTTTGAAATTGAATCACCTCTTTTAGATAGTCACATTTCATTGATGAGAAAGAATGTGAAATTAAATTCTTTAATTTGGACTCAATTCTTGAACCAAAATCGACTCTCAAACTCAAAGTTGATTTTTCAGGTTAGTATTGGTTCCTGAACTTTTCATTTTAAAGCCCAAATCATCCATTCCACAAAACCACATCCTATTGTTGCACCAAGGTATTGACCTTAATGATTCAGTGATGATTTTTCAAGGTTGGTCATATGAAGTGAATAATTTTCATGATAGGATCTTGCATGATCCTATTCAAATTGGGAATTGTATATATGTAAATAGAAAAGAGGTCAATAAAGGTGAGTTTCATGAACTACCACATTATCTTGATTGAGTAGTAATGATTAGCCCAATCTGACCACCACTGGAACCATCACCTTGAGGTAACATTTTTCTTCCCTTTTTTTTTCATGCATTTATGCATTCATTCATACATTGAGGACAATGTATGAGATAGGTGTGAGGGAGAGTTGTAATATAACATAGATTTTCTGTTTATTTATTTCTTTAATTTATAAAAAAGGAAAAAAAACATAACATTTTCTTTGCTTTTAAAAAAACTTTTTAAAAAGAGAAACAATATTTTGACCTATTTTTGTATGAAATTAAGTTAATTTTAAGGAATAGGATGTTGGAACTTGCCCCTACTTATATATCATATCAGATTTTGATGATAACAAACTTTTATATATATCGTATCTTTTACACATATATACATACTCATACTTGTGTTGCAGGTCTTTTAAACAAATATTTCTGAAGATATGACTTAATTATGGAGCTAATGAAGCACAAGATTTTTTCTATTTTCTGTAATTTTTATTATTTTTTAGAAATATGTAAAAGCCTTGAACACATACATTGATGCTTAAAATTAGTCGACTTATCTCATAGCCCTAGTCGACTAACCCCTTCTTCTAGTTAATTGATTCCTTACCTAGTCAACTACATCTGTTTTATAGAGAGTTTAGTTTTCTTTGTTTGTCAGATTAGTCGACTATACATCCTTATTAGTCAACTACAACTTCTGATAATTGTTTTATTCTTTAAATTAATCACAGTTCATTTTGTGTCCGTTAAAGATATTCTGGAGCTAGTCGACTAATACTGTATATAGTCGACTAACTCTTTTTTATAGAAATATATATCTCTAATATTTGTCAGTGTAAGTCGACTACAACTTCTTCCTAGTCGACTAACTTAGGCAAATATACTATTGTAGTTGAGTAACCCATATTCTTAGTCGACTATAAAAGCAGTTTCTGAATGTTGAATAGTTTTGATTTTCTGGTGTTTTTCCCACTCATTTCAATTGAAATTTGAAATGTATAACTACTCCAATAGTCTTATTTTTTTAACTATAAATAGGCGTATTGTTCATGGGTTTAGACACAGCTCTTGTTCACATAATTTTCAGTCAAAAATTCTGAAATTTGTGATTTTCAAAAAAAAATCTCTACTTTCTATCTTTCTTCACCTCATTTAAATCTTTAGTGAAGAAAACTATGAGTTTTTCTATAAAATCCTTATATATTCACTCACATACAAAGTCAAGACTTATAGGATAATTTGTATTCATTTAAAGAAAGGTTTTCTTGATGATAAGAAGAGGTGTACAGATTTGGTGAAGGAGTTTGTCAAGTAGTGTACTGTTTTTGATTTGTGGGTTTTAAAATCAGGTTAAAGAAAATCTCAAGCAGGTTGCTTGGAGACTGGACGTAGGTCAAGAGGACTGAATCAGGATAAAATATCTTGTATTTGTGTTTGTATTTTCTGAGAATTTATTTTGTGCATATTTATTTTCTTGCAAGTTATTTACATTTTTTGTCTAGATTTTTAAAAATAATGTTCGCCTCCCTCAAGTGTTTGTGTTGTCATACTTTTAGATCCTATATAGGAGAATCATAATTAGAATTTCTTATACTTGGTCAAAATAAAATTATTTGTTTGATTTTTAAAATTAGGAAGAAAAATTCAAAAAGTAATTTAATCTTGATTTTGACCTTGATGAAATATGCATATTTTATACACTTACACACTTAGGGTTAAAAAACAAAGATTTTTATGCCTTATAAAAAAAAGAGCAAAATGAAAAAAAGAATTTATATATCTATATATATATATCAAAATCCTCCGATTAAGCTGGGTATTTGGGCCTCATAAAGCGTAAGTATTCACGCCTAAAAGTGGTCCATGTAATTAATAAATTCTTAAGCTTTGTGGCCTTATTTATTCGAGTCCTTAAGTGCTTGGGGCGTTTTCTCACCCGGTGCCCTAAGACGTTCGGTTTAGGAGTCATCAACTAAAGGCTCGTTACATAGGAAGATTAGAAAGCCTAATAGAAATAGGAAATAATACAACCAAAAAAATTATAAAAAAATAAGGCATAAGAGTTCCGAGTCAAAATTTCACTGTCACAAAGGTACATATGACTTAGAATAAAATAAGAGAGTAGTTGAAAAACACAGTCTGACTTCTTAATTTGATTGATAACAAAATTTTTGAATAGAGACTAAGTTTAAGAATGAAAATATTAGTTTCCTATGACTTATAGATTACTTGAAGTTTTACAATAATACTTCAAATGTTTTTTCTCTTTTTCAAAATTCTTTTCGAAAATACTAACACTTTGTTTCTCTTTCTTTATGGATTTTATGAGTGTAATCCATTGAAAACCCTCGTGAGATAAAACTCGTCCTCTAGGGTTAACCTAGAGGTTTAACGACTTGTTGCACATGCTAAGTGCAACTATGATTCCTACAGAAGTGAGTTAGACTAGATTAGCTCTGTTTTACTTCTTCTTTTTTTTTTTGGCTCGAGGACGAGCAAAAGATAGGTGTGGAGGTGTAATTGGTCACTGATATTGCATATTCGTTATCACATTTTTGTATTTTATCTTAAATAAACTCTGTTATCTTTTTTATCATTTAAATTGTGCAAGTCTTTACTAAAGGAAATGAAAGAAACGAGCCCAAAAGCCTACTAAATTCAGATTAAATTAAAATCAAGGATTAGAACAATTGTTCAGCTGAAGATCAGAGCAAATCAGAGAAAAAACACCAAATAGAAACTGGTTAAGTTTGGATTTTTATAAATCTATTTTGGTAGCTGAGGATCAACAGTGATATCATTAATCCAAGAACCATATCGCGAAACCAGTTGGATGAAAAGATGAACCAGGCGTCTACAAGATCTGCTTCTGCGGATCCGCGACATTTTGGTGAGATATGCGGGGAGCGTTTGCTTCCCTATCTTCAGACGCTCTCCCCTTTTTATTTTTCTCTATAAATACTTTCTGAGGTCATAGGAACTGATTCAACAGAGAGTATAGGCTAGGTTATTCTTTAGCTTGTAACTTAGGTTTTGTTTTCTTTTTAATGTAAGTTTTTATTTTATTATGTAACTGAGATGAGAGAACAGTTTCATGAGAGAATGAGAGTGAAACTTGTACTGAGGGTGATAACGGTGTAAGTTTTTCTTCTTTTCTTCTATTTTCCTTTATTAAATCTATGTTATATTTTTATGTTCTTCTTCTCTTATTCTTCCTCTCTCTAGTTTTGATGACAATCCAATGAAACCTATAGCATCAAAACTGCCTTGCCATTACAAGTGCGCTTGATGGCTTATAGTGATGGATAACTGTTTCTATTTTACTTTCTTTTTGCATTTGAATTTATAGTTTAGTCTGGGAACAGGGAAGATCATATTTGTCATGCTTTGCTTACCTTCTAGACAAGGTATGTCTTTGCAAAGGATTCAAGGTTAGCCATCAACTGAAAGAGGTAAGTAAGTACTTTTAAGTTTTTCTTCTTTTCTTTTAATCCATTAGTTTAGATCACCTCCAGTCACAACTCTATTTTATTTACTCTTTTTATTTTCTTTGTAAAAACTTATTTTCCATTTTAAAATCACCATCTTCTCTAATCTACCAATTTCACAAATTAACATAATTTTATTTTCTTTTCTTTATAAAAAGAAAGAAGACTTTTAACCATTTTTAAGTGAACTAAAAGAGAAATTACAACACGCTTCCATCACAAGTCCCTCCATGTGGATCACGACGCGCATAGCTACTTGCTATCGTGGTAGAATTGAGTACCTTGCACTTCTATTTTCCATTTCTGAAATTCTGTATTTTCTATGTGCTGGTAAAAACTTAATCACTCAGCAAATCTCAGCAACTAAAACAAGTTAAAAACCCTTAAAATCACACAATAGTCGTTGAAAATGAATCTGGACTGAATTTGTAATATCCCTTGTCTAAAATACTGCATTTTTTCTAAAGTATCTATTTTATTTTACTGGTTATTTTATTATTATCTATTAACTTGATTTACAGTATAAATTATTTTAAGATAGTAAATAGTAGTTTGGCCTTATATTTATATTTAGCATTATTAAGTATTATCATCTTAATTAACTAGCTAGTATTTTTCCCATTACTATATTACTATTATTATTATTATTGTAGTTACTATTATTGTTAATATTGATATTGTTGTTATTCTTATTCTTATTGTATTCCTTTAGTTATTATTATTAATGGTAGTATTTTTATCAAGTACTATTAGATAATATTTTTAATGTTGATATTTTATAATTATTATTATTATGACTATCTCTTTTTGATTATTAGTATTTATTATTGTTATTGTTTTTATTATTCATATCTTATCCTTTTCCTAGCCCATAACCTATTACTATGAGATCCTTACCTATTAACCCAAAATCCAATCCAAATCCTAATTCAAATATATAATCTAATCTAAATATATAATCATAATTCAAATTCCAATCCAAACTCAAATCCTAATACTAACTACTAAATCAAGCAATTTAAACTCAACTGAAATTCTGATTTTTTTGGATCCTTTATAACCTATAAAAATCCTAAACTTCTTCTCATTTTCTATGAAAAAAAAAAAAATTATGACCCAACTCTCCCCACCTCCTTTCTTTTCTCCTCAACCGAAGCAAGAACAAAAGATCTTAAGTGAAGAGACTGAGGGACATGATAGAGGAGATCAAGTCCAAGTAAGTAATTTATTTTCTCAAAATTTATTAGATATAAATTGTTTATTAAAAATCATATCTCTACCATAATTATTCATGAAATTTATCCATCAAAACCCAATCTAAAATCTAATTAAAATACAAGTGAGAATATACTAACCCATAATTTTAATTTACAAAATTTTTGAAATTTTAAAACAAAGGAAAAAAAGAAAAAAAATTTCCAGGCCAGCCAAACCAGGTCGGCCTGGCCTGGGCAAGCCAAGCCCGCCTGGGCCACAACATAGGGCCTTTGGGCCCTGTTTAAAAAAAACAAAGAAAAAAATAAAAAGAAAATTCCGGACCAGGCCTGGGCCTGGCCTGATCTGGCCTGTCCAGCCTGAGCCTGGGCCTGGGCCTGAGATGGGCCTAGGCTAGGGGGAAAAGAAGAAAGAAAGAAAGAAAGAAGAATGTCTTATTAAAATAATTAGTTATAAATATAAAAATAGTATACTATTCTTCTACTTTCTATGATATAAAATGTTAGACTAATACCAATATAAATTAACACAAACCACCCGCTTTAAAGCCATTTTTCTTAATGGTAAATTTAGACCTGTTAAGTATTTTAATGGTTTAAACCTTATTAAAAATCCAACAAAAATTAAAATTGGTTTAAAATAAACCTACGAAATTCATTAGACCCAGAGGACCATATTCTCAAAGCCAAACTAATTAATAAAGATTGAATCTCCTTAAAACTCTCATGTAAAACATTCTTTTAAAAATCTACCAATTTCTATGAAATAATTTATGTAGATTTATCGGGGCCTTATAATTTCAGTGCTCTGGACTTGGGATCGAGTTCAGGTGAGTGTTTCTTTTCTTTGTGTAATTTTATTTAATTTTGTTGTGAGTGTTCTTTTCCTCCTTCAGTCAAAGACGAATTTCGTGATAAATGATTTCACTTTGTTATGTAATTATGCTGCTAAAATTTTGGAGATGATGTTTGTGAGTGTTATTTTTCTCATTCACCATTGTCAAAAAATTTTGTTGTGAGTGTTACTTGTTTTATTTCATGTGACCATCTATCTATTATACGAGTATGTTTACGTATATTCTTTCATGAGACATTGTTGAGTACTAACACTATTTATTTAGTTGATCTACACCATTTCATTTCTAGTCGTCTACCACTGTTGATTTATGATTAGTTGTAGTATACCTTAGACTAGATTTGATATTGTAATTGACCTAGTTAGGAGAAATTTTAGAATATAAATTGATTGAACTTGAGGTTAATTGGTTCGTGATTTATGTTAAAGGTTCATATTTATAAATAAACAGTATATTTATTTGAGGTAGTCATCGGACATTTATTTTTGATGATATTTCAGATGAGAATTCATTTGGACAATGAGGACCGATTAAATAAGATGTTACCTTAAGATTGATTTATCTTGATACTTAGATTTATAAACGGACTTAGAGTTCAACTTGAGATTTACATGAGACCTTGATTCACATTTGATGAGATAAATAATAGCTGAGTTCTGATCATACTGGAGAATGCTTTACCTTGATTTTGATCTATCACATAATATTGATTTTAGATTATTAGTTGCAAGTATTTTGTTTGGATATATTCATTGGTAAATTATCTTAGTAATGATGTTTATTGATATCAAGGTTTGAGTGCAAAGACTTTCTAGATTTCATATAGCTTGAGGATGTCCCACTCCTTAGTTATTATCTTGATTGGGATTGGAACTATTGGGGATGTAACTTAAACTATAACTATATTTAGATTTTGGATTTGCCTGGTTCATGATGGTAGTTATATGAGTTAATATCTGAGTGACATTATCAGTAGATTTGATTATTCTTATCGATAGTAAAATAGGTGAGAGTTTGGTTAGATATTGATGATTGATTAATTTGGAGATTCTTTATTAAAAGAATGAGATCTTGGATATGGATTTGTTAGTAGACTCGATTGAGTTGGAGTTGATCTTAGGTTGAGGAGTAGACATAGATTGGTTTGAGCTGACCTGGTGGCATGTATATGCATAATTGACTAGTTACTTGGATTTCTGGATCTTGTGTTTGAACTTAATAGAAATGAGAGTGTATGATGATCTTAATTAATATTGGATGGTGATGATTGGTTGATATAGATGAATATGTATCTTATATATTGTGACTTTGATATATCGATGACTTTGAGGACCTGAGTTGATTAATATTTTGCCCGGATTATTCTATTCATGCCAGCAGGTCATTACTTATTCTGAATATCATGATTTACCCAAAGAACTTGACTGATTATACATGACATCTACCTGATAACTAAAATGTCCATGTTACCATAATTGCTGGAAAAATATTGTATACAGGAACAACACCCTCATGTTATACTTATTACATGTCCTGTTATACCGGTATCCTGTTCACTGACATTATGTATCCTATTATATCAGTATCCTGATTAGACATATTGACGTCGTTATTGTGGCTATCACTGATTATCCCAGTAAACTAAGTAATATACACATTAAATAATCTTGATAATCTAAATAACCTGACATTAACAACTTACACTAGGATTGGAGAGATTGATGGAGGAGACAGCGTATGTATTTTGGTGGACCTAGGTTATAGGTTCCACCGCCGAAAGTGGGTTCCACTGCAGGGTTCCTATGGGGTGACTGGCACCCCGTCCTGTTCTTGTTCCTGTTATACATGTTCCTAACTACCTAGCGGTAGGGCCTAGTTCAGCGCCAGGAGTCTGGGTCGTGGTCCCGGGTATGTACGGGACCCACCTAAAGCATGGACAATGTCTCCTGTTAGGACACATATTTTGCATAAATATTATTATATTTCTACATATATTTTTTAATAAATCATTACAAACTCACTTATCATAATGTTCTAATCCTTGCAAGATGATAAAGAAAAGATAAACATGAATCCTATCCAAACAAACCCAAAAGTTCAAATCAAACAGGATCGACTCAAATTTAGAGAATCTTTAGTTTATCTTATCTGAGGATTGGATTTACCAGATAAGATAATACTATAAAAATTCAAAACAAAAATGAATTTTTTGAAGACCCTATTGGGTTTGCTGAGGATAAATGGATAAAAAGAAGATCAACGGATGAGATGAAGCAATTTAGATTCGGATTTAGACTGGATATAGTTTAGCATTTTAATCATAACTTTCGCTACCGAATCTCAAATCTGATGATTCAAGATGATCCAAAAAGAAGATTTAAAGGGCAACAACTCTTATGTTAATCACTATTTCAAATTCTATAATTTGCTAAATAATATTCAGCAATCAACACGCCATCAAGCTGCAGATCAAAATTCTGGATAAATCAAGTTTGGAGATAAGGGAAAAATTGAAATTCAAAATTAGCCAACTTTTTCTATCACCCTACACTCTCCCTTATCACTATTTTCCTATAAATATCTATATTCATTGAGAGAGGGAAGAGACCGAGGGCTAAAAGCCAGAAAAGAGAGTTTTGAGCGTTGTAATGCGAGATTGGAGAGGTCAAGGGCTTTGTATTTGATGTTTATTGAATAAAATTTAGAATTCTTCTTCATGATCTTGCGGCGTTTAGTCTAATTTTTTCTTTAATTTTCTCTTTATTTTTTTATGCTATTCTTTTCTTTCATATTGATTCTATGAAGTCATTTCTTTTCTTTTATTAGCTTCTTTTGTTTTCAGCATCGCTTGGAGGAAGGAGACAACAAGGTGACGACAAGAAACAAGTTCACTGGTTCATCTTACTCTTCCCTTCGTACCATCTCTTAATTTCTTTTTTTATTTTTGTTATTCAAATCTTCGTAAAAAGGTTAGTATTTCTTTCTTCTTTTGCTTTCTTCATATTTTTATTTTTCTTTTACTTTATTCGTATTTTTGCTTTCTTCTACAAGATCTTTATTTATTTATTGTTTTAAAAAAATCAAATTCCAACCTTCATCCAAGGATTTGTCAACTAGAATAAGATAAAAGTGAGAATTTTAATAACTAAATTTTCAAGAACAAGTCTCTGTGGATTCGATCCTATACTTGCCACTACACACTTTGTTAAAAAGATTCTAACAAGTTTAGGTTTATAACTTGTACGTGATTCAACAACGATGGAGTTTTCATGAACTTCGAAACGTGAATAGTTTTGGCGCCGTTGCCGGGGACTTGTGAAAATTTTTTGTTTTGAAAATCAACATCTAATCTTTTTCTAGTTTAATATTAAAAAAAATTTAAAAAATAAACAATTTTCAGAAATTTAAAAAAATTCAAAAAGTTAAATCTTAAATCAAATTTTTTTTATTTTTCTTTCCATCCCTAAGATTTAATTTCAAATTTTCTTTTGCAAGGATATTGCATGAACAAAGGAAGACTTGCACAATAACCAGAAGGTTGCTTGCGTATGACATATTGCTTTGCTAAAATAAAATAAAAATAAAAATAATTTGCTTGCTTTAGATTCGCTGGAAAGGTTAGTATTTCCTAACTCTACCCACGAATCTCTTATCAATGGGGTTTTGAAGGTGCTTATTGATTGAATTTTGTGCAGCATTAGTGCATACTTGTATAAAAAGATTTTAAGAGCTGTCCCCCCTCACATAAGGTCGGGATTTCATCACCCGTTCCTTGGCTCAAAAATCACAATCGCATATAAATTTTTTTCCCAAGCTTGAACTAATTTAAAATCAATTAGAACTCAGCCACCAGGATTTTGAGCTCATTTAAGTGGAACTATTTGGGAAGACTACAGTGAATACTTTCAAGCTCGCGAAAGAGGGCATTCTTATCTAGAAAGTGTGACTTAGCCATTGCGGCGGTGCCTGGCCTAAAAGAAGGTCCGAGGAACTTCCCTGTCTAAGAAAGGGTGGCTGAATTTAGTAAGTGCCCAGCCTGGGGGGAGAGCCGAATCGCTTGTTTGACGGGTTTGACCAGTAAACCCACAATCCTTCCAACCCAATTAGGAGCTATCTAACTAGGGAGAATTCTATTCTTTTAAGATTAGTGGTTGAAAAAAAACTGATTACCTTTAATTAAATTCAAGATAAAGAAAACACTTGATTGCAATTGATTGGTTGAGTCATTTGTATGTGCAACAAAAATAAAAAATTGATTTTCATCCATCCTTCTACCCTTATATCATTTTAAAATTCTTTCCTCTCATGGCCTATCCAAATCAAGATATTTACAACTATTATCATGATAGACCATTTCCTCATTCTCATCCACCATCCTCACCGCTGAGCTTTCATGGCAACAACAAACCTACTAGTTCATCTTATTCATCTCATCCTCCCATATGGTGCCATCACTGCTATGATTCATCTCATCATTTAGAACAGTGCCCTTCAATAAGGAATTCGTTAGGACTAGGTCAAAACCAATTCAACACATTTCAAGGACCTACGAACGAACCCTATCCATTAAACTTCAATTATGAGGGTTGGAATTGTCCTCAATATTCATGGATCAATCATATCAATCAAATTGGTCCTACACCGAACCATCACTTCCATCTTGGGGATTTGATAATAGGAATGAGGATTTGTAGGGCACATTAGAAAAAAGTATAAAAATCATGCAACAATGTATACTGCAAAACAATCAACTTAATCAAGAGCTAATTGGGACAAGTGCCCGCAGAGATATGCATTTTGATGAAATAACGAATCATCTCAGTAACCTACTTCAGCTTAAATTCCAGATAAAAGTTAAGAGTTCCATCAGTGCTATCAAGCGAACTAATTGGACATACCACAAGAGTCCACACTATATGTTGACTCAAATCTTTAACCAGTACTCTCATCATTTCACTTAAACCAAATTAAAGAGTTTGAACAGGATGCTGGAGATATCCATGAGCTTGACACCCCGTCTTGCCATGAGCCATTAATTGAACAATTCTTTAATGATGATTCCATATTTTTAGATGAATTGGTTAAGGATGATTTGGTAATGCATACAACTTCTTTGAAGCATGTTGAGAATATATGCGTGGATGATAAGCTTATGTTTCTTGAAGAATTGTTTAAGGATGAGTGTTTTGAGAAGACATGTGTTTAGGAGCTCAAATCTAAAGTTTCCTTTAAAAAAAAAATTTGATTTGAGTATCTTCACTTTTGATGAGCCATCTAATAATCAATCTTTTGAAAACTGGGTTCAGGTCAATAAAACAGACGAAAAGGACCAAGGTCAAGCAGACGATTTCAAAATTGACACACTTTTAGAGTCTACTGTTGGGCAACAAAACCAGGCAGAATTGATTTCTCCTTCTGAATCTTTCACGGGATCACAAATTAAAACAACCATTGAGGCATTTAATGTACCCTGTGAATATTTTCTCAAATGTCTGGATCAGCCCCTTCATTTGGATGAGAGAAGACTAGGATGGCTGAAGTGTTAGAAGATATCAACCTGTCAAAATTGAGATTCCACTCCTAAATGTGACTAAACAATTGCCTGCCTATACCATATTACTCCAGAAATTTTGCACTCAAATTGAAAAATCTTGGACACATATTTTAACATTCTCGAATGCACCATTGTTCCGCTTCAAGGACCACACAAGAAAACTGTTTAATTTTCTGATCCAACATCGGAAGGCCATAGATAGAGGTTGAGTGACATGTGATTGTGTCTAGCTGAAGACGTTAAACTTAGCGCAGCTAGGAGGCAACCCAGAAATGTTGTTTTCTATAGAAAGTTTATTTTTTTAATTTTTTCCTTTCTAGAGTTTCTATTTCTTTTCAATAGAGAGATGCTTTTATCCAAATTTGGAGTGTGCCTTCATCTTTTTATTTACTCTTACCCCTTAACTTATATGCTTAATGCAGCTTCTAAGGTACTATCTACCCCTTATTTTGTTCATTTTCAACGCAAGCATAATGAGCATATATTTGAACATTGAGGACAATGTCCCGTTTAAGTATGGAGGAGGGATAACATAGGTTTTCTTTTAGGTTTTCAAAAAAAAATAATAAAGTAAAAAATAAAAAAATATTAAAAAACATTTTCTTTGTTAAAAAAAACTTTTTGAAAAGAAAAATAATACTTTGACTTATTTTTGCAAGAAATTAAGTTAATTTTAAGGAATAAGAGAACCATAATTAGGATTTCTTATACTTGGTTGAATAAGAATATTTGTTTAATTTCTAGGTATAGGAAGAAAAAATTGAAAAAGTAATCCAGTCTTGATTTTACTTTGATAAAATATGCATCTTTTATATACTTACATACTTAGGGTTAAAAAACAAAGATTCTTATGCCTTCAAAAAAAAGAAGAAGAAAAAAGAAAAAAAGAAAGAAAAAATATATATATTATATATAATAAGAATCCTCTGATTAAGCTGGATGTTTGTGCCTCATAAAGCATGATTATGTTGGCCCAAAGGCCTATCACTCTAGTTTTGATGATGATCAACTCATGTAGTTATGGTACTAATGATCTTGTGCTTAATTAGTTTCAGATTTGTGATCAAGATCTTAGTAGGTGTATAGCTTCAACAAAAGATTTAAAGTCAAGTTTGGAGCTAGCACGGTTTGATTCAAGAGCTTGTGCATCAAGACCACATCAAGTACTCAAGAGGAGTCTAGCTCTATGGATCAAGTTTGGACCAAGTCAAGAAGGAGGAGAAGACTTCAAGTGAAGACTTCAAGAAGAAGACTTGTGTCTATGTTTGTTTTTGTTAAGATTTTGTTTTAGTTAAAATGTGAAGGATAGAATAGTTGGCGGATTGCTCAAGTTACTATATACACACACACTCTTGATTTAGATGAGTTTCATAAAAGAGTTTTTTATTTTGAAAAATATAAAAGAATTTCATTTTAGAAAATACCGTTTGGTTTTTTGAATTCAAAGCATATATATGCTTTAACCAAAACCATGTTTAGTGCTTAATGACAAAAACATAGATATTTTACCATGTATGTGTAGTGGATCATATTCATACACTCTATGCTTTTCAAAGTGTTTAAAATATCTTATTTTTGTATTTGAAGAAGTTTTGAAAAAATAAGTTTTGGAAAAACCAATTTGGAAAAATACAGTTTTTGTTTTGAGCTAAAATTTCTAAGTTACAAAAATAGTTCAAATTATTTGTAACATGTCTTGATTTTACTCAAACATGTTTGTTTATCAAAGTATAATATTGAAACTATTTTTGTAGATTTTTCGTGATTTTATGGGATTTTATTTGTGTCAAACTACCAAGTTTTCAATCCCTAAACTGACCTGACCTGGCTTCTGCCGGTCGACCGGACCGGTCGACCGAGCTAGGAGTCGGTCGACCGGGACGGTCAACCGACGTGCACAGAACGTGCACGCCATATCTGCTGGAAGGCCGGTCGACCACAGAGAGCTTCTGCTCTCTGGAAAGCCCCGATCGACTGGGCCAGTCGACCAGCAGAGAACTCTGTTCTCTGTTCCAGGCAGCGGTCGACTGGACCGGTCGACCGACGTCCCAACAGTCAGAAATCTGACCGTTGGCGGTCGACCGGGCCGGTCGACCGTCAGCCGCCAGGGCTGAAAAATGCCCCAACGGCTAGTTTTTTCTAGCCCTATAAAATGGGACTTTTTGGGGCTGTTTTAGACAAGATTTTTCAAGTGGTTTTGCACCAGTTTTTTCAACTCTTTTAAGAGGTTTTCTCCACTTGTATTTGAGCCAAATACTTCCATTCAAAAGGAGAGTTTATCAAGAGTTTTGAAAAGTGATTTCTTATGTTTTTTCCTCCACCATTTCAATCCTAGTTTTCTCACACAAACACTTGAGCTCTCTATTGCTATATCTACCTATAGGGATCTTTGTTGTGAGAGAATTTTAGGTGATCAAAGTGTTATGATCACCAAAGTTCCATCTTTGTACTTTGAGGAGGCGGACTTGCGGGTTCGCGGTGTTTCAAGTTCGTGTGTGAACTCTTTGTTTGAGGTGCGGCCAGGCGAGCTAGTGAGCTTGCGGTGTGTTCTTGCGGGAACAAGAGAGGGACTAGAGAGTCCAAAGAGCTTGTAGGTGTTGCAGCACCGAGTGATCCTGTGGGATCATTTTTAGTGAAAATCCTTCATAGTGTTGAAGGCGGGGACGTAGAGCAAGTGTGCTCGAACCTCGAAACAAATCTCCCGTGTTTGCGATAGCTCACTCTCTATCTCTTACTTGTTTATATCTTGCATGCTTATATTGCTTTCATCGTTATATGCTTGATATATATTGTGAGCTTAATTGTTATATGCTTGGGGATTGTTTTCTAACACTTGTATTCAACCAAGAGAGCTAACGCGGCACCTCAACTCTTATTTAGAGGAATCTTGAGGAGTTAGTCCAGAGCCGTTCACGGGGAATCTGGCTATGCTCTTATGTTATACGTGGTGTTTAGTTTAATAAGTTTTTTAATTCCGCTTATTGACCATTAGATTAGCTCATCACCTATTCACCCGCCCTCTAGGTGATTTTCAATTGGTATCAGAGCAAGTGCTCTTGATTTGGGTCTAACAACCTAGAGTTAAAGATCCTCATTTATAGCTAATCACAATATTTATTTACACACACCATGGATTTCATGTCACCTCCCACCTTTGTCATTCTTAACATCCAAACTTGAAAGGTTAAGATATCCTTATTCCTCAAAGCCTTAGGTATTAATGCTTATTTTGCCACTACTAAACATTCATATTGTTTAAATGGCAAAAATATTGAGGCTAATACAAAAGCCCTACATGCTTTAAAGAGTACCCTAAATGATGATTATTTATCTAGGGTTGCTAATCTTGATTTGGCTTTTGTAGTATGGAACTCGTTGATCTCCCTTGGCGAACAAGAACAATACTATGCGGGGAGCGATTCGAATGTTGGAAGTGATACATCCAACGTGTGCTATATGGTCCAAGGGGATAATCCTCTTGAGGTAACTACCGAATCCGAGCTAGAAGAGGATGTTGAAATGACTTATAATGAACTAGCATCATTTTGTCAACAACTCTTAGAAAAATATGAATTGCTTAAGAAAGATAATAAGAAAATGAAAAACAATTTTGATTGCATGTTAAAAGAAAAGGATTCTTTGCAAGAAAATTTTGAAAATATTTCAAAAGAAAATGAATCTTTGAAAAATGAAAATGTTTCCTTGCTTGCTAAATTGAATGATCTTTGTAAACGAAACACTACTTTGAAAAATAAAATTGTTTTGGTGAAAAAACAAAAGGAAGTTGCTTTGCAAGAAAACACTTCTTCGAAAAGAAAAATGATTGAAAAAGAAAAAGTTAATGTTTCTAAAAAAAAAGAAAAATGATTCTCACCATGCTTTACATGCCACTATTAATCAA
This sequence comes from Agave tequilana, assembly GCA_038442645.1. Taxonomy (NCBI): domain Eukaryota; kingdom Viridiplantae; phylum Streptophyta; class Magnoliopsida; order Asparagales; family Asparagaceae; genus Agave; species Agave tequilana. The sequence continues at coordinate 138,292 of JAVJIF010011761.1, read as the reverse complement.
AATGAGATTAAATTTTTGAAAAATCAAATAGATTGTTTAAGCTCAACTTTGAGCAAATGTGCTTTTAACCACTCTAGATTGGAGTCTTTGTTTTCAATGAAACAAGCTCCACATGTTCATGCACATCACCCTCATCATGCATTAGCACACTTTGCATGCCACAATCACCCTCATACACATATCCATCCTAGAGTGTACACTTGTACACATTGTGACCGCAAAGGCCATTTAGTAAAGTTTTGTTTTGATAAGATGCATCATATTAATTTCGCTAAGAAAAATGTATGGGTTCCTTACAATGCTAACCCTCAAGGACCAAAAGAACCCACCTTGTGTATTTGATGTAGGCGCGGGCTCTCACAAAACGTGAGAGGGATGGTGCCTTGGTAGTGGATGTATGGACTTGATGGACACACATTTGATGCACCGCTATCAAGGAGGTTTGGTGGGACACCACCATGTTTTGGAGAATTAGAGCATAGTTCTATGGTTTGGTAACTATCTCTAAACTCCTATTTTAGTTTACATGCATTTATGATTGATAATCTTTAGCATGTTTATTTTTATGATTGTGCTTCATGTGGTAAATACATTTTTAAATGTAGTTTTTATTAAAACTTGGATATATACATGTACAAGTAGTGAGCAACAATTGATTCATATATGTTTGCACTTCATTGTTCATTTGTACTCACTATATGCACATGTATTGCCTAGTTTTGATGATTCTATCATTTACACTTGTTTTGCCTATTTTCATGTTTCACTTTATGTATATGGTATTTTTATTCAAAAATAATAAATATACATGTATACTTCTTGAGTCATTTGCCTTCATACAATTTATATTATGGAGTCTTTTTATGTTTGGGATATGTATGCATATTATTAGTTTTGGATAAAGACATACATATACCTAGAAGTTTGTTTTTAAGATGAAAAATGAATTTTTATGATTTTCATCTTTAATTGAAAAATGAATTTCATGATTTTTGTTTTCATAAATGACTCTTGTTTTAAGTTTCATTGACTATTTTCATGAAAAATGCTAATTACATGATTCTTATGCACTCACACTTTATTTGTTTATTCATGACTTTGTTTCATGATTATTTTGAGCCTTATAGATTTTGAGTGTCAACTTTATGTATTTAGTATGTTTCATGATTTGGTTTCATGTTTTGAAAGATTTTTAACTAGTTTTTCAAAATTATTTTAACTAGTTATTATTCTTCATCTGGTAGTGATTTTCAATGCTAAAAATATTTTCAAAATTATTTTCGAAAACCCCTACCAACACCATTATGGGTGGACAGATGGGCGAGTATGCCTTGTAAGCTTAATTGAAAAATCTTTTATCTTGAGCATATAATGGGTGATAGTTATGAGTTATATACTTGATTTACATTGTTATTTTCAATTGGTATCTCAATTGATATTCTTTTTGTATATACTCATATTTTGTTTCCTATATATGTATGCTTCATAATTTTCATAATATCAATTCCTATTGGTATTTTTTTTTCATACATATATATGTTTGAAAATCAAGCACCAACAAATCATATATATTTATACTTGATTCTCAAGATATATACATGTTTTAAGCACAAAGTATGTTTATGCTAAGCTTACTTCAAATTTTAATTTTCAATTGATTTCTCAATTGATATCTTTATATAAGCTAATTCATTATCTTCAATTGGTATTTTTTTTACAATTAGTATTTTTATTGATATCAAAATGTACAATATGTTTCAATTGGTATCTATTGAACTATTTATTTTAATTAGTATCATTGAAAATTTATATTGGTATCAAGATATAAAATTCTTTCTTTCATTGGTATCAAGATTACAATTTGTATCAAAATTTCATTGTTATTTCAATTGATAAAATGTTTCAATTACAATTAAAAATTCAAAATTTATAATGTTTATTTACATTTGATATCTTAAAATTTAATTTACTAAGATATCTCAAAATTTGTTTTATTTAGAAAATTAAAGATGTTTTGATTTTTATTGCCTATATGCAAGGGGAGCTTAACATCTCTTCTACATATAGATCACGTTGAGTGTATTTTATATTGAGGAGCTTGACAACTCTTCTTTATGCGGTGCACGTGTGTAGGGGGAGCTTCACATCTCCTCTTATGCAGTGCATATTAAATGTTATGTGAATTAGAACTTGTCATCCCTTCTCCATGTAATGCATGTATGTAGGGAAGCTAGCTTAGTGTCTTCCTCTTCATGAATGTATATCACATATAACTCTTTATTGATTGATTTGAGTTCACCTCTTTGAGGGGGATAACATTATTTGTGTATTTACTTTAACCCCTTTGTTGATGGTTGATAAAAGGGGGAGAAGTATTTTAGGTATATATGCATGTTTTCCTTTCTTTATACATAAAGGGGGAGAAGGATTTATGTTTATGCATATATGTTTTGTTTTGCAAATAGGAGAAAAGAATTTGATGAGTTTTATGCTTGATTGGCATGTTTATCTCCTTATATTTGCATACATAGGTGTTTAGTTTTATGTGCCTTATTACCATATCTTATTGCTTATTTGTTATGCATGAGTTAAGGGGGAGCTTCTTTCAAGCTTTACTTTAATCCATGCATATATAACTCCATGAGTTTTGTCATCATCAAAAAGGGGAGTTTGTTGGCCCAAAGGCCTATCACTCTAGTTTTGATGATGATCAACTCATGTAATTATGGTACTAATGATCTTGTGTTTAATTAGTTTCAGAATTGTAATCAAGATCTTAGTAGGTGTGTAGCTTCAACAAAAGATTTAAAGTCAAGTTTGGAGCTAGCACGGTTTGATTCAAGAGCTTGTGCATCAAGACTACATCAAGTACTCAAGAGGAGTCTAGCTCTATTGATCAAGTTTGGACCAAGTCAAGAAGGAGGAGAAGACTTCAAGAAGAAGACTTGTGTCTAGGTTTGTTTTTGTTAAGATTTTGTTTTAGTTAAAATGTAAAGGATAGAATAGTTGGTGGATTGCTCAACTTATCATATACACACACACACACTCTTGATTTAGATGAGTTTTCATAAAAGAGTTTTTATTTTGAAAAATATAAAAGAATTTCATTTTAGAAAAATACCAGTTTGGTTTTTCGAATTCAAAGCATATATATGTTTTAACCAAAACCATGTTTAGTGCTTAATGACAAAAACATAGATATTTCACCATGTATGTGTTGTGGATCATATCCATACACTCTATGCTTTTAAAGTGTTTAAGATATCTTGTTTTTGTATTTGGAGAAGTTTTGGAAAAATAAGTTTTGGAAAAGCCAATTTGGAAAAATACAGTTTTTGTTTTGAGCTAAAATTTCTAAGTTGCAAAAATCATTCAAATTGTTTGTAACATGTCTTGATTTTACTCAAATATGTTTGTTTATCAAAGTATAATATTGAAACTATTTTTGTAGATTTTTCGTGATTTTATGGGATTTTATTTGTGTCAAACTACCAAGCTTTTCAATCCCTAAACTGGCCTGACCTGGCTTCTGCCGGCCGACCAGACCGGTCGACCGAGCTAATAGTCGGTCGACCGGGACGGTCGACCGACGTGTACAGAACGTGCACGCCAGATCTGCTTGAGGGCCGTCGACCGGTCCGGTCAACCGCAGAGAGCTTCTGCTCTCTGAAAAGCCCCGGTCGACTGGGCCGGTCGACCGGCAGAGAACTCTGTTCTCTGTTCCAGGCAGCGATCGACCGGACCGGTCGACCGACGTCCCAACGGTCTGAAATCTGACCGTTGGCATTCGACCGAGCCGGTCGACCGTCAGTCGCCAGGGCTGAAAAATGCCCCAACGGCTAGTTTTTTCTAGCCCTATAAAATGGGACCTTTGGGGGCTGTTTTAGACAAGATTTTTCAAGTGGTTTTGCACCAGTTTTTTCCAAATCTTTTAAGAGGTTTTCTCCACTTGTATTTGAGCCAAATACTTCCACTCAAAAGGAGAGTTTATCAAGAGTTTTGAAAAGTGATTTCTTGTGTTTTTCCTCCACCATTTCAATCCTAGTTTTCTCACACAAATACTTGGGCTATCCATTGCTATATCTACCTATAGGGATCTTTGTTGTGAGAGGATATTAGGTGATCAAAGTGTTGTGATCACCAAAGTTCCATCTTTGTACTTTGAGGAGGCGGACTTGTGGGTTCGCGATGTTTCAAGTTCGTGTGTGAACTCTTTGTTTGAGGTGCGGCCTCGGCGAGCTAGTGAGCTTGCGGTGTGTTCTTACGGGAACAAGAGAGGGACTAGAGAGTCCAAAGAGCTTGTAGGTGTTGCGGCACCGAGTAATCCAGTGGGATCGATTTTAGTGAAAATCCTTCATAGTGTTGAAGGCGGGGACGTAGAACAAGTGTGCTCGAACCTCGAAACAAATCTCCCGTGTTTGCGATTGTTCACTCTCTATCTCTTACATGTTTATATCTTGCATGCTTATATTGCTTTCATTGTTATATGCTTGATATATATCGTGAGCTTAATTGTTATATACTTGGGGATTGTTTGCTAACACTTGTATTCAACCAAGAGAGCCAACGCGGCACCTCAACTCTTATTTAGAGAAATCTTGAGGAGTTAGTCCAGAGCCCTTCACGGGAAATCCGGCTACACTCTTGTGTTATACGTGGTGTTTAGTTTAATAAGTTTTTAATTCCGCATTATTGACCATTAGATTAGCTCATCACCTATTCACCCCCCCTCTAGGTGATTTACAGATTATTCACGCCTAAAAGTGGTTCAAATCACCAAATAAATCCTTAGTTTTGTGGCCTTGTTTGCTCGAGTCCTAAGTCCTTGGGGTGTTTTCTCACCTGATGCCCTAAAACCGTCCGGCTTGGGAGTCACTGACAAAGGCTCATTACATGGGGGAGTCACCGACTAAGGCTCATTACATGAGCAAATTAGAAAGCCTAAGAAAGCTAAGGAATATTACCACGAGTATATAGACAAATAAAGCGTAAGAATTAGAGTTGAAGATTCCTTAGTCAAAATATTCACAGTCACAGGATGCATATGACTTAGGGTAAAATAATAGACTAGATGAGAATACAATTTTATTCCTAACCTTAATTGATAACAAATATCTGAATAGAGGCTAAGTATAGGGATGAATAATTCGATACTCTTATAACTTACAAGTTGCTTAATACTTGTAAAAATACTTCAAATATTTTCTCTTCTTTTCAAATGTATTTTCAAAAATACTAACAAATTATTTCTTTTTTTTATGGATTTTGTGGGTGTAATCCACTGAAAACCCTCGGGAGACTATAATTCCTCCTCTAAGGGTAACCTAGAGGTTTAAAGGCTTATTGCACATACTAAGTACAATCGCGTGACCTGCGAAAGTGGTCCAAATAAAAACCTTAGGTTAGTTTTATTTTTCTCGAGGACGAGCAAAATATAAGTGTGGGGGTGTGTTTTGGACACATATTTTGCATAAATATTATTACATTCCTACATATGTATTATAATAAATCATTACAAACTCACTTGTCTTAATGTCCTAATCCTTGCAGGATGATAAAGAGAAGATAAACATGAATCCTATCCAAACAAACCCAAAAGTTCAAATCAAACAGGATCGACTCAAATTCAGAGAATCTTTAGTCTATCTTATCTGAGGATTGGATTTACCAGATAAGATAATACTATAAAAATTTAAAATAAAATGAATATTTGAAGACCCTATTTGGTTTGTTGAGGATAAATGGATAGAAAGAAGATCAACGGATGAGATGAAGCAATTTAGATTCGGATTCAGACTGGATACAGTTTAGCATTTTAATCATAACTTTCGCTACCGAATCTCAAATCTAATGATTCAAGATGATCCAGAAAGAAAATGTAAAGGGCTACAACTCTTATGTTAATCATTGTTTCGAATTCTATTATCTGTTAAGCAATATTCAGTAATCAACACGTCATCAAGCTGTAGATTAGAATTCTGGATAAATCAAGTTTGGAGATAAGGGGAAGATTGAAATTCAAAAATGGCCAACTCTTTCTATCTCCCTACACTCTCCCTTATCACTATTTTCCTATAAATACCTATATTCATTGAGAGAGGGAAGAGACCAGAGGGCTGAAAAGCCAGAAAAAGAGAGTTCTGAGCATTGTAATGCGAGATTGGAGAGGTCAACGACTTTGTGTTTGATGCTTATTGAATAAAATTCAGAATTCTTCTTCACGATCGTGCGGCGTTCAGTCTAAGTTTTTCTTTAATTTTCTCTTTATTTTTTATGCTATTCTTTTCTTTCATATTTGATTCCATGAAGTTATCTCTTTTCTTTTATTAGCTTCTTTTGATTTCAGCATCACTTGGAGGAGGGAGACAACAAGGCGACGATAAGAAATAAGTTCACTGGTTCATCTTCCTCTTCCCTTCGTACCAATCTCTTAATTTCTTTTTTTATTTTGGTTATTCAAATCTTCGCAAAAAGGTTAGTATTTCTTTCTTCATATTTTTATTTTTCTTTTACTTTATTCGTATTTTTGCTTTCTTCTTCAAGATCTTTATTTATTAATTTTTTTAAAAAATCAAAATTCCAACCTTCATCCAAGGGATTTCTCAACTAGAATAAGATAAAAGTGAGATTTTTAATAACTAAATTTTTAAGAACAAGTCTCTGTGGACATGTGAATATCGTTTTCTCTTGGTCCTCACGAGCAATGTGGATTTGATTATATCCTGAATAACCATCGAGGAAGGATTAGCATGCGTGACCGGCAATACGTTCTAACATTTGGTCGATGAAAGGCAGAGGAAAATGATCTTTCCTAGTCATGGAGTTGAGTTTTCTATAGTCTATGCACACTCGCCAACCAGTTTGAACGCGAGTTGGAACCAACTCATTATTCTCATTAGTAACAACTGTGACTCCTGACTTTTTGTGTACAACTTGTATTGGACTAACCCACTGACTATCAGAGATAGGGTAACCTGCATCTAATAATTTTATTATCTCCGCACTCACCACCTCTTGCAAAATAAGGTTTAAATGCCTCTGTGGTTCTCTCGAGGTCTTGGCATTCTCTTCAAAATGAATTTGGTGAATTACCACAGAGGGGATAATTCCCTTGATGTCTGCTATTGTTCATCCTATGGCTTCCTTTTGTTCCTCAAGAACATCTAGCAACTTTTCTTCTTGGTCCTTATCTAAATGAGATGATATGATTATAGGCAAGGTTTCTGACTCACCTAGGAAGGCATACTTCAGTGTGTCGGGTAAAGGTTTGAGCTCCAACTTGGAAGGCTCAATGATTGATGGAACGAGAACAGATATTGACAATGGTGAGGGTTCTACCTTAGTTCTCCATAGGTTGATGTCCATGATGGGGACAGAATCTAACAATGCGTTTACCTCTTCTATAGACTCCTCAATATCAAAATTCATTCCAAAATGGGCCAAACATTTCTCCAAGGGGTCTTCATAGTAAGACTCCTCAAAGGTGTAATTGACCGACACATCAATCATGTTGACCTCCTTATGATCGTCCATTACATGTGGTTGGAAACTAGTATAGAAAACGTTTAGCTCAACTGTCATATTCCCAAATGATAAGGTCATGACTCTATTCCTAAATCTAATAACAGCATCAGCAGTAACAAGGAATGGTCTCCCTAAAATTACAGGGGAGTGATTGCTTGGATCGCTAACTGGTTCAGTGTCTAAGATCACAAAGTCAGCAGGAAAATAGAATTCGCCAACCTTCAAAATAACATCCTCAATAATTCCCTTGGGGACCTTAACTGACCTATCTGCTAGAAGCAATGTAAGGTTAGTGGGTTGTAACTCCCCTAAACCTAATTGTTTGTACACTGAATAGGGTAAAAGGTTTACACTTGCCCCTAAATCTAGTAGACACCGATCTATAACCTGATCTCCTATTCTAACAGAAATAGTTGGACTCCCCAGATCCTCATATTTAGGTGCAATGGTTACTGGATGAGACATGATGCTTGTGTAGCAAATGCAGCTTCACGAGGCACAGAACTTTTCCTCTTGACCGTGGTTAGGTCTTTTAGAAATTTAGCATATGAAGGTATCTGATTAATGGCATCCAAGAAGGGAATATTGATTTGGACATTTTTGAAAACTTCCAAAATTCCCTCACAGTGATTTTTCTTCCTAGTTGGTTGAAGACGTTGAGAAAATGGGGCTTTGGACACAAAAGATTTATCTTGATTGTCAACAATAACTTGATCATCTATCTTTGTTGACTCCTTTGGTTCCTTTTTTCCTTTTCTTTTATAATATTAGGATTGTTCGGTGGATCTTGGACTTGGTTGTCCACTCTCTTGCCTGACCATAAAGTGTGGATGGCTTGGACTTGACAGTTTGAATCAGAACTAATTTCAAACTGGCCTGTTGGAGTATTTTGAGGAGCAGGTTGTCCTCTCGGGTTGGGCACAATTTGATTAGAAAAATGTCCTTTCTCTCTCTCCCTAACAGTTGCAGCTAACTGTTCTATCTGAACCTCGAGCCTAGCTATCGTCTGATCCTGATTGTGACACATTTGGGCTTGAGTTTGATTAGTTATTAGTTGGCTCTGCATGAATTGTTAGAGTGTCCTCTAAAGATGGTTTTCTTTGATTGGAAGGGACATATGGAGGGACAGATGGTGTTGCATTGAATTGATTTCCCTTATGAAATTGATTATTAGAAGATGGTCCTTGAAATGATGATGATCCACCATATCCTTGTCCTTGAGGAGACTTTCATGAAAGGTTGGGATGATTCCGCCATCCCGGATTGTATGTTTCACTAAATGGGTTGTTGTTGGGATTGGGCTTGCAAAATGTATTGAGTACATTTGCTTGCTCCGCTTTGATAATTGGCAACCCGGGGTATTGTTTAACCAAGTGGTCTTGGCTGTCACAAAGGACACAAACGGGAGACACCACTGGCTTGGATGGTTCGGGAGCTGAAGATTGTGCTCCCTTGCTTAATTCTAATGATTCAAGTCTTCGTACTACTGATGTCAATTTGGCATCACTCTCAAAATTAGGGTTGACTTTATGTATACCACCCCTGTTAGTGAAAGTTGAGGCGGCAAGTTACTTATTATCAACACTAACAGGCTCCCATTCTAGAGTATTTTTTTCTACCTCTTCAAAGAATTGCTATGCATCATCGACCGTTTTACTCGTGAATGTTCCATTACAAAGGGACTCAATCATGGTCTTATTCGAGTAGTCTAACCCTTCGTAAAGAATTTGAATCAAACGGATCTTTTCGAATCTGTGATGGGGACACTCAAGTAAAAGATCCTTGAATCTTTCAGAATATGTGAAGAACGTCTCCCCTTGTAGTTGATGGAAGGTGTTGAGAGCTTGGCGTATGGTAGCAGTTTTCTGCTTAGAATAGAACTTCCTATAGAAGGCTTCGGCTAATCCTACCCAAGTAGAAATTGAACCCGATTGGAGAGAAAGAAGCCAAGATTTGGCTCTTTCTTTTAGAGAAAAGGGTAATAACCTAAGTTTTTAATTGGGAAAAATGCTATTTCATGGTGAAATCCGGGATTGTCTTAGGACACATTGTTTCTGACAGAGGTATAGAGGTTGATAAACCTAAGGTAGAGCTAATCGCCAAATTACCACCTCATAGAACTGTTCGGGGGTGCGATCTTTCCTAGGCCATGCTGGATTTTACCGCTGCTTTATCAATGATTTTTTTAAAATCTCCAAACCTCTTTGTGATCTTCTAGCACAGGATGTTCCTTTTGAGTTCACCCCTTCTTGTTTGAAAGCCTTTGAAAGGCTAAAGACCGAGTTAACCTCGGCACCCATCATCCGACCACCTGATTGGAATCTCCCATTTGAGGTGATGTGTCACACTTCTGACTATACTGTAGGGGTTGTCCTAGGCCAACAAGTGGATAAACTTCCTCATGCCATTTGCTATGCCAGCAAGACTCTTAACGATGCCCAACTGAATTATTCCAACACTAAAAAAGAGTTGTTGGCAGTTATTTTCGCTCTTAACAAATTCCGTCCATACCTTATAGGTTCTAAGGTCCTAATCTATACTGATCATGCAGCTTTAAAGTATCTTCTCACGAAAAAAGATGCTAAAGCCCGTTTAATCCGTTGGATCTTACTCCTACAGGAATTCGACTTACAAATTCATGATAAAAAGGAAGCTGAGAATGTTGTAGCAGATCATTTATCTAGGATTGTGGTCGAATCTGTGTCTGACTCACTACCTGTCCTTGAGACATTTCCTGATGAGCAGTTAATGTCCGTCTCCTCTTCAATTGTTCCGTGGTATGCTGACATTGTGAATTATCTTGTCACGGAATAGATGCCCGATTCATGGATGAAGCAAGAGCGATTGCGTTTCTTGGCTAGGGTCAAATGGTTCTTCTGGGATGAACCATACTTGTTCAAGTACTGTCCTGATTAGATCATTCGACGCTGCGTTCCTGACTTAAAATTTAGGAGCATCCTTTCATTTTGCCATGACCAAGCCTGTGGAGGTCATTTAGTGGGAAGAAAACTGCTGCATAAATTTTGCAATGTGATTTTTATTGGCCCACTCTAATTCGTGACTCTCATGTCTATTGTCAATCATGTGATCGTTGTCAACGATTAGGGAAGATTGCACGCAGGAATGAAATGTCGTTAAACCCGATCTTAGTTGTCGAAATCTTCGATGTTTGGGGCATTGACTTCATGGGTCCCTTTCCTATATCCCATGGATACAAATATATCCTTGTAGCAGTTGACTACGTCTCTAAATGGATAGAGGCGGTAGCATGTAAAACCAATGACCTCAAAGCTGTGGTAAACTTCTAGAAAGAGAATGTATTCTCTCATTTGGCTTTCCTCGTGCAATCATCAGCAATGGTGGAAAACATTTCTACAATCGTATATTTGAAGCCTTAATGAGAAATATTGCATCAATCATAGAATAGCCACCCCTTACTACCTATAGACTAGTGGCCAAGTAGAAGTTTCCAATCGAGCCATCAAGACCATTTAGAGAAGACTGTGAACACTACTAGAAAAGATTGGTCTCTTCGCCTGACTGATGTCTTATGGGCATATAAAACTACATTCAAAACTCCTATTGAAATGTCTCCATATAGGTTAGTTTATGGTAAGGCTTGCCATCTTCCTGTCGATTTAGAATATAAAGCATACTGGGCAATCAAATGCCTAAATTTTGATCTAGACAAGGCAGAAGAGTCTAGGAAACTTCAACTGGATGAGCTTGAAGAGTTAAGGAATGATGCGTATGACTGTTCAAAATGGACAAGGATCGTATGAAGAGTATGCATGATAGGATCATAACTCGGAAGGAATTTCAACCAGGACAAAAGGTCTTATTGTACAATTCCTGTCTACATCTCTTTTCGGGAAAAATGAAATCCCGCTGGACCGGTCCGTACATTGTTCATAAGGTACACTCACATGGTGCAGTTGAGGTCCACAATACCACGAATGGTACAACTTTTCAAGTAAATGACCATCGTTTAAAATCATACCGTGAGTATCTGAGCCCATAAGTGGAGGAAATCCTTTTGGAAGATCCTGTTTATTAGGATTGATCTCTATACATACTAGGGATCCATTTATGTATTATACTTTTTGTATTTTTTTCTCTTAACTAGAGAATGATGGATGACATCCACTCGTCCTCATCAGGTACTATCTACCCTTCACATTTTTACATTTGTAAAATGCTATGCATTAATTCATACATTGAGGACAATGCATAAGATAAGTGTGGGGGAGGGTTAACATATGTTTTCTTTTAGGTTTTCTAATATATATATATATATATATATATATATATATATATATATATATATATGAAAAAAGATTAAAAATATAAAAAAAACATTTTCTTTGTTACAAAAAAAACTTTTTGAAAAGAAAAATAATATTTTGACTTATTTTTGCAAGAAATTAAGTTAATTTTAAGGAATAAGAGAATCATAATTAGGATTTCTTATACTTGATTGAAATAAGAATATTTGTTTAATTTCTATGGATAGGAAGAAAAATTGAAAAAGTAATCCAGTCTTAATTTTTACCTTAATAAAATATGCATCTTTTATATACTTACATACTTAGGGTTCAAAAACAAAGATTCTTATGCCTTCAAAAAAAAAAAAAAGAAGGAAAAAAGGGAAAAAAAGGAAGAAAAATATATTATATATAATAAGAATCTTCTGATTAAGCTGGATTTTTGTGCCGCATAAAGCATGATTATTCACGCCTAAAAGTGGTTCATATCACCAAATAAATCCTTAGTTTTGTGGCCTTGTTTGCTCGAGTCCTAAGTCCTTGGGGTGTTTTCTCACCCGATGCCCTAAAACCATTCGGCTTGGGAGTCACCGACTAAGGCTCATTACAAGGGCAAATTAGAAAGCCTAAGAAAGCTAAGGAATATTACCACCAGTATATATACAAATAAGGCATAAGAATTAGAGTTGAAGAACCCTTAGTCAAAATATTCACAGTCACAGGATGCATATGACTCAGGGTAAAATAATAGACTAGATGAGAATACAATTTTATTCCTAACCTTAATTGATAACAAATATTAGAACAGAGGCTAAGTCTAGGGATGAATAATTCGATACTCTTATGACTTACATATTGCTTAATACTTGTAAAAACACTTCAAATATTTTCTCTTCTTTTCAAAATGTATTTTCAAAAATACTAACAAATATTTCTTTTCTTTATGGATTTTGTGGGTGTAATCCACTGAAAACCCTCAGGAGACTAAACCTCCTCCTCTAGGGGTAACCTAGAGGTTTAAAGGCTTATCCTCTAGGGGTAACCTAGAGGTTTAAAGGTTTATTGCACATGCTAAGTACAATCGCGTGACCTGCGAAAGTGGTCCAAATAAAAACCTTAGGTTAGTTTTGTTTTGCTCGAGGACGAGCAAAATATAAGTGTGGGGGTGTGTTTGGACACATATTTTTTATAAATATTATTACATTCCTACATACATTTTATAATAAATCATTACAAACTCACTTGTCTTAATGTCCTAATCCTTACAGGATGATAAAGATAAAATAAACATAGATCCTATCTAAACAAACCCAAAAGTTCAAATCAAACAGGGATCAACTCAAATGCAGAGAATCTTTAGTCTATCTTATCTGAGGATTAGATTTACCAGATAAGATAATACTATAAAAGTTTGAAAGAAAAATGAATTTTTTGAAGACCCCGTTGGGTTTGCTGAGGATAAATGGATAGAAAGAAGATCAACGGAGGAGATGAAGCAATTTAGATTCAGATTCAGACTGGATATAGTTTAGCATTTTAATCATAACTTTCGCTACCGAATCTCAAATCTGATGATTCAAGATGATCCAGAAATAAGATTTAAAGGTCCACAACTCTTATGTTAATCACTATTTCAAATTCTATCATCTATTAATCAATATTCAGCAATCAACACGCCATCAAGCTGCAGATCAGAATTCTGGATAAATCAAGTTTGGAGATAAGGGAAAGATTGAAATTCAAAAATAGCCAACTCTTCCTATTTCCCTACACTATCCCTTATCACTATTTTCCTATAAATACCTGTATTCATTGAGAGAGGGAAGAGACCAGAGGGCTGAAAAGCTAGAAGAAGATGAAAAACACCTAGAGGGGGGGGAGGTGAATAGGTGTTATTGCTAATCTAACAATCTTTTTAAAACTAAGATGGATGAATGATGCAACGATCTCTCAAAACAAGACTAAGAGCCGAATACCCCGTGAGAGGTTCTGAACTCCTTCCTCCCAATTCCCTTGAATGGGTTAGAGGTGCGCAATGCAACCTTGTTATATGAGAATTGATCGAACAAAGGATGAATAATATGCAATGATGAGATACACACAAGATATCACAAGTATTACAAGCTTGTAGTAATAGCACAAGGAAAGAAACAAGATCACAAGCAAGTAATTAAAAGCAATAGAGTGCAATAGAAATAAAAAGCAAAATAGAGAGCAAGAGCAAAAGACAATCGCAAACACAAGTATTTGTTTCGAGGTTCGAGCTACCGCTCTACTCCCCGCCTTCACCTCCGTGAAGGGTTTCCACTATCCACCGAGGACGATTACAACGGTCTACCGAAGACCCGAGCACCGAGCTCCACCAAGTACAATAACCTCTACCGAAGAGGTGTCTCCATAAGAACAAGAAGATCACAAGAACAAGAGTGATCACAACAAGATCACCAAACTCTTTTACAACACTCTCACTCTTTTTACAACTTCACTATAGAATGAGTAAGGGATTTTTGGCTCTATGAAGTGTAGTGAGAAAAGCTCAGTTGTAGAGATGATTTTTAGCAAGGGAACACAACTGAAAACTAGCTCAAGAAAGAGTTTGAAATGGAGAGCTTAAACACTTTTCTTTTCTCTTTGAAAACTTTGAAAACTTGAGGATTTTTCTTGGTGTTTTGTAAGAGAGTCTTCTCCTCTATTTATAGGGAGAGAAATAGGTTTAAAACAATTTATTTAGAGTTTATTTGCTCTGAAAAAGTTCTCCAAAACCTCAGAAAAAGGTCTGCAAAAACATATCAAAAAACAGATTTCAGAATTGCACAAAAGAGGAAAGAGCCGTTGGCTTTTGCAGGCTTGGCGGTCGACCGGGCCGGTCGACCGCCAGCTCAGCTGGCAAAGAGCCGTTGGCTCGGGTCTTCTGGCGGTCGACCGGGGCGGTCGACCCAGAAAACCCGAGAGCAACTGCTTACAGTCGGTCGACCGGGGCGGTCGACCGACAGACGTGCACAAATGTGCACGTCCTGGCACTGGCTCCGGTCGACCGGGCCGGTCGGCCGGTCAGCCTGAAACAGGAAAAACAGTATTTTTTTTTTGACTTAGAAAACTTTGTAAAATAGTTTTGGGTTTGAACAAACTTAAGTAACATGCTAGTAGGAGTATATAAACATGATCTAAACATGATATTTATTTTGTAAAACTTAGGGTCATGTAAATATCTACTAAGACATGAAACCAAATTTAAAACATGAAAACTTAAATACAAGACTCTCATTTTATCAAAACCAAATTGTGTATGTGTATCCTAGAGCCAATATCCAACACTCAAACTTTAACATTCTATTCTTACAATGATTCTAAAGACTTCAAGTTCTTCAAGAGGGCTTTCACCATATGATCTTCAAAACTTGATTCTTGAGCCCAAATTGAGTTGACTTGAGTCCAAAGCACCTTCCTTTAGGGAAGAATCCTTCTAGTTGAGTTAGAATCCTGAAACACACTTAACCAATAAACAATATTAGTACAAATAACTAATATATTTTGTAATCATCAAAATACATTAAAAACGGGTGATTGTAACCTTGGGCCAACAATCTCCCCCTTTTTGATGATGACAAAATATATAGGTTATTTAAACAAAAATGGAATGGAAGAAGAGCTTGGAAAGCTCCCCCTCAAATAATGCTATGTATCAATAATGCTATGAAAAGCTAAATGCATAAGGCATTGAAAACACATAGTTTTGTTAAAAACTCAAAATACACAACAAAACACAATAAACACAAAACTCTTTTTCTTTTTCTCCCCTTTTTGTCATACATCAAAAAGGGTTAAACAAAGCAAACAAAACATTAAAAATTTATCTTTAAGAATTCATAATGCAAACATTCAACTCACCACAAATAAAGAAAAATCTAGCATAATCCAATAGTTTAGTAAAAATATCGGCAAGTTGAAAATCGGTAGAAGCATAATCAATATCAATATCACCTTTCTCATAATGATCTCTAAGAAAGTGATACCTAATGTCAATGTGTTTGGTTTTACTATGTTGATTTGCATTCTTTGTCATGTGAATTGTACTAGTATTATCACAAAATATTTTAACATGATCAAAGTGTAAATCATAGTCGAGGAGAGTATGTTTCATCCAAAGAACTTGTGCACAATAAGCTCCGGTCGCAACATACTCCGCCTCGGCGGTTGAAAGGGCTACCGAATTTTGCTTTTTGGAAGACCAAGATACAAGACAATTACCTAAGAATTGACATGTTCCACTTGTGCTCTTCCTATCTACCCTACAACCTGCATAGTCGGCATTCGAAAAACTCTTCATATCAAATAGTCCGGTTTTCGGATACCAAAAACCCATTTCAATAGTGCCCTTAAGATATTTAATAATTCATTTTACCGCTACTAAATGAGACTCCTTAGGACATGATTGAAAATGAGCACAAAGACAAACGGAAAACATGATATCCGGCCTACTAGCCGTCAAATACAATAAACTACCTATCATGCTACGATAAACTTTAATGTCTACACTTTTACCTTGTTCATCCTTGTCAAGCTTAGTAGTTGTTGCCATGGGAGTTTTGCTCACTTTAGATCCTTCAAGCCCGAACCTTTTGATGAGTTCCTTTGTGTACTTGGCTTGATTGATGAAGATCCCATCCTTCCTTTGCTTGATTTGGAGTCCAAGGAAATAGTTGAGTTCCCCCATCATAGACATTTCAAATTCATCCTTCATGCATGATTCAAAAGCTTGGCAAAGAGATTCATTAGTAGAACCAAAAATAATATCATCTACATATATTTGCACAATAAGAATGTCATTTTCTACATGTTTTGTAAACAAAGTGGTGTCAATTTTATCTTTCTTAAAACCATTTGAAATAAAAAATGAAGAAAGTCTTTCATACCAAGCCCTAGGGGCTTGTTTTAAACCATAAAGAGCTTTATCTAATTTAAACACAAAATCCGGATGTGTAGGATCAACAAACCCGGGGGGTTGTTCAACATACACCTCCTCTTCAATAAAACCATTTAGAAAAGCACTTTTAACATCCATTTGAAACAATTTAAAATCTTTATATGAGGCAAATGCTAGTGTCATCCGTATGGCTTCAAGCCGTGCTACGGGTGCAAAGGTTTCTTCAAAATCGATTCCTTCGATTTGAGAGTAACCTTGGGCAACTAACCTAGCTTTATTCCTAACAACGTTACCCGATTCATCCAACTTGTTCTTAAAGATCCACTTAGTACCAATTGTTGGTCTATCGTGGGGCCTAGGAACAAGGTGCCAAACTTGGTTGCGCTCAAATTGATTGAGTTCCTCTTGCATGGCTAGCAACCAATATGAATCGGCCTCGGCTTCGAGGACGTTCTTGGGTTCAACATGAGAAATAAATGCATAATGTCCACAAAAATCATGAAGTTTAGAGCGAGTGGTTACCCCTTTTGATACTTCATCTATGACGAGGTCCTTGGGATGATGAGGATTGTATCTCCAATCCTTCGGAAGTTGTTGAGTAGGCTCCACTTCAATTGATTGAATTTCATGTCCTTGAGCCTCTTCTATTTTAGCTTCACTTCCTTCATCATCCTTTGGCTTGTCTCCCATATTAGGTGTATCCTCCAATGTCACTTTCTCCAAGCCTTCATCCAAAGCATCTATTTCTACAACATTCTTAACAAACAAGTTAGATTCTTCAAACTTAACATGTATAGATTCCTCAATAGTCAAAGATGATTTATTGAAGATTCTATAAGCTTTACTAGTATTAGAATAACCCACAAAAATTGCCTCATAAGCTTTAGCATCAAATTTCCTAAATTATGTTTTGTATTTAAAACAAAACATTTGCATCCAAAAACCTTGAAATATGAAACATTTGGTTTTCTAGAAAAGTACATTTCAAAAGAAGTCTTTGAAGTATTTTTACACAAGAAAACACGATTTGATATATAGCATGATGTATTTACGGCCTCGGCCCACAAATAATGTGGTAGACCATATTCACTTAGCATTGTCCTAGCCATCTCTTGTAAAGTTCTATTTTTCCGTTCAACTACTCCATTTTGTTGTGGAGTTCTAGGACAAGAAAGTTCATGCTTAATTCCATGTTCTTCACAAAAAGTGGTAAAGGGTAGGTTAATGAACTCACCTCCTCTATCACTTCTTATTCTTAAAATCGAAACATCTTTTTCTTTTTCAACTCTTTTCTTAAAGGTTTGGAAATATGAGAAAGCTTGATTTTTGTGTTCAAGAAAGAAAACCCAAGTAAATCGTGAAAAGTCATCAACCAAAATAAATGCAAATCTATTCCCACTTAAACTTTTGGTTTGTGTAGAGCCAAATAGATCCATATGGATTAACTCCAAAGGACGTGATGTCATGATATCCTTAATTGACTTAAAAGAAGACTTAGTTTGTTTCCCAAATTGACATGCGTCACAAACTCGGTCCTTTTCAAAACTCAAACAAGGAATACCTTTCACCATTTCCTTTGTGTTTAACCTAGATATATGGTCAAATGAAATATGGCCTAATCTTCTATGCCACAACTAAGAGTCGTCATCGAGGGCTTTTAAACAAGTAATATTACAAGACATATTAGACATATCTATCATATAAACATTACTTTCACGAAAACCGGAAAACACACAAGTATTAGAAATTCTATCAATTACTTTACAAGCTATATTATCAAAAACTACATCAAAATCTTTATCACAAAATTGACTAACACTCAAGAGGTTATGCTTGAGGCCATCAAATAAAACAACATTCTCAATTAAAGGGGATGTGCCGAGTTTTACATTACCAATACCGATGATTTTACCCTTGGCATCATCTCCGAAGGTGACGGTGCCACCTTCATGGTATCTTGATAGGGTTGCAAAGTTGTTGATGTCCCAAGTCATGTGCCTAGAGCAACCACTATCAAGATACCACAATCCTCTACGTCTTTGAGCCTTGGATGGTACCTACATCATTTAGCAAAATAGTTGACTTTGGTACCCAAATTTTCTTGGGTCCTTGAAAGTTAGTGTTGCGAACCCAAACATTATGATGAGAAGCACTTAGTCTATCATAGCAAAAATTAGCTAAGTGCCCTTTCTGCCCACAATGTGAACATGAGAACACTCTTCCATACATAAATGCATGATGTGTGTGTGAAGTGTGAGCATGTCTTGGGGGTTTACCACGATGTAAAGGTTGTGTGGTATGAACATGAGCATGAGCATGGTAAACATTTTTCTTAGGGGCTTGTTTCTTAGGAAACATAGCCTCAATCTTCTTCTTATTAAACTCACAATTTTTTAAAACAATTCCTAATGAGTCTATTCTTTCTTTAAGCAAAGTAATCTCATTAGAATCAATTTGTGGGGACTTGCCTTTACAAGAAATCTTATACTTGTCAAAATCTTTTTGGGTGAAAACAAGAGTGGAAAGTAATTCATCTTTTTCTTTAGAAATAGTAAAGACTTGATGATTAAGAGATTCATTTTCCTTTTTCATTTTTAGTTACTTTTTCTTAAGAGAGTCATAGTTATGTGAAAGTTCTACAAATGCTTCTCCTAATTCATCCATGGAAAGTTCATCATTAAGAGAAGTGGAAGGGGTTACCTTGCTTGTGCTTTCATTGGCCATGAAGCACATGTTGGCGGTATCAATCTCCTCCTCGGATTCGCTCTCGGAATCCCATGTAGCCTTCATTGCTTTCTTCTTGTAGGGCTTCTTTGAGGTGGAAGGCTTTACTTTATCCGGGCACTCCGCAACAATGTGTCCCGGTCTTTGGCAATTAAAGCAAATGATCTTTCTTTCTTCTTTACCTCCTTGCCATCTCTTCCTTCCTTGAAATTTAGCCTTGTTGTACATCCTCCGGACGTTCTTCACAAGAAGTGAGAGCTCTTCGTCATCTTCTTCTTCATCGTCTTCATCGGAGTGTGTGGATTGACTTTTGAAGGCTATAGTCTTCTTCTTGGAAGGAGCCATGTCCTCCCTTGCTTTTCTCTCCATCTCATGGGTTTTGAGGTTCCCAATGAGACCAATTAGCTCCATCTCCTCCTTATCATTGAGTTCCTTCAAGGTTGTTGCTTTTATTTCCCATGAAGGAGGAAGAGCCCGGATGATCTTTCTAACTCTTTGATCGTTGTCGATAGCATCACCTAGAGAAGAAAGTCCATTAGTGATCTTTGTAAATCTTGTAACCATATCATCTATGGTTTCATTTTCTTGCATGCAAAAATTCTCATATTGGGACCGAAGAAGGTCAATCTTAGCCCTCTTCACTTGTGAAGTCCCCTCATGTGTAACTAGCAAATGTGTCCAAATTTCATATGCGGACTTGCAATGAATAACTCTAGCTATATCATCATCATTAAGGGCTTGAAGAAGTGCATAGTGAGCCCTAGCATTGGCATCAAATTCTTTGGTCTCTATTTCGGACCAAGTGGATTCATCACCGGGGGGTGCACTAAAGGATTTGGTCACGGCCTTTGCAACTCGACTACCTAGAGATTGCAAGAAAACGGTCATCTTAACCTTCCATATGGGAAAGTTAAGTCCATCAAACTTAGGGGGTGTCTTAATACCATCGGACATCTTTACTAAGTGAGAGTGAATGAAATGATTAGCAATATTAGGATCTTTCTAGGGTTGTTAAGCCAAGAGCCTAGTAACCAAGCTCTGATACCAATTGAAAAACACCTAAGGGGGGGTGAATAGGTGTTATTGCTAATCTAACAATCTTTTTAAAACTAAGATGGATGAATGATGCAACGATCTCTCAAAACAAGACTAAGAGTCGAATATCCCGTGAGAGGTTCTGAACTCCTTCCTCCCAATTCCCCTTGAATGGGTTAGAGGTGCGCAATGCAACCATGTTCTATGAGAATTGATCGAACAAAGGATGAATAATATGCAATGATGAGATACACACAAGATATCACAAGTATTACAAGCTTGAAGTAATAGCACAAGGAAAGAAACAAGATCACAAGCAAGTAATTAAAAGCAATAGAGTGCAATAGAAATAAAAAGCAAAATAGAGAGCAAGAGCAAAAGACAATCGCAAACACAAGTATTTGTTTCGAGGTTCGAGCCACCGCTCTACTCCCCGCCTTCACCTCCGTGAAGGGTTTCCACTATCCACCGAGGACGATTACAACGGTCTACCGAAGACCCGAGCACCGAGCTCCACCAAGTACAATAACCTCTACCGAAGAGGTGTCTCCACAAGAACAAGAAGATCACAAGAACAAGAGTGATCACAACAAGATCACCAAACTCTTTTACAACACTCTCACTCTTTTTACAACTTCACTATAGAATGAGTACGGGATTTTTGGCTCTATGAAGTGTAGTGAGAAAAGCTCAGTTGTAGAGATGATTTTTAGCAAGGGAACACAACTGAAAACTAGCTCAAGAAAGAGTTGGAAATGGAGAGCTTAAACACTTTTCTTTTCTCTTTGAAAACTTTGAAAACTTGAGGATTTTTCTTGGTGTTTTGCAAGAGAGTCTTCTCCTCTATTTATAGGGAGAGAAATAGATTTAAAACAATTTATTTAGAGTTTATTTGCTCTGAAAAAGTTCTCCAAAACCTCAGAAAAAGGTCTGCAAAAACAGATCAAAAAACAGATTTCAGAATTGCACAAAAGAGGAAAGAGCCGTTAGCTTTTGCAGGCTTGGCGGTCGACCGGTCGGTCGACCGCCAGCTCAGCTGGCAAAGAGCCGTTGGCTTGGGTCTTCTGGCGGTCGACCGGGGCGGTCGACCTAGAAAACCCGAGAGCAACTGCTTACAGTCGGTCGACCGGGGCGGTCGACCGACAGACGTGCACAAATGTGCACGTCCTGGCACTGGCTCCGGTCGACCGGGCAGGTCGGCCGGTCAGCCTGAAACAGGAAAAACAGTATTTTTTTTTGACTTAGAAAACTTTGTAAAATAGTTTTGGGGGTGAACAAACTTAAGTAACATGCTAGTAGGAGTATATAAACATGATCTAAACATGATATTATTTTGTAAAACTTAGGGTCATGTAAATATCTACTAAGACATGAAACCAAATTTAAAACATGAAAACTTAAATACAAGACTCTCATTTTATCAAAACCAAATTGTGTATGTGTATCCTAGAGCCAATATCCAACACTCAAACTTTAACATTCTATTCTTACAATGATTCTAAAGACTTCAAGTTCTTCAAGAGGGCTTTCACCATATGATCTTCAAAACTTGATTCTTGAGCCCAAATTGAGTTGACTTGAGTCCAAAGCACCTTCCTTTAGGGAAGAATCCTTCTAGTTGAGTTAGAATCCTGAAACACACTTAACCAATAAACAATATTAGTACAAATAACTAATATGTTTTGTAATCATCAAAACACATTAAAAACGGGTGATTGTAACCTTGGGCCAACAGAAGAGAGTTTTGAGCGTTGTAATGCCAGATTAGAGAGGTCAAGGGCTTGTATTTGATGCTTATTGAATAAAATTCAGAATTCTTCTTCACGATCTTGCGGCGTTCAGTCTATGTTTTTCTTTAATTTTCTTTTTATTTTTTTATGCTATTCTTTTCTTTCATATTTGATTCCATGAAGTCATCTCTTTTCTTTTATTAGCTTCTTTTGTTTTCAGCATCGCTTGGAGGAGGGAGACAATAAGGCGACGATAAGAAACAAGTTCACTGGTTCATCTTCCTCTTCCCTTCGTACCAATCTTTTAATTTCTTTTTCTTATTTTGGTTATTCAAATCTTCACAAAAAGGTTAGTATTTCTTTCTTCTTTTACTTTCTTCATATTTTTATTTTTCTTTTGCTTTCTTCTACAAGATCTTTATTTATTTATTTATTTTTATTAAAAAACAAAATTTCAACCTTCATCCAAGGGATTTTTCAAGTAGAATAAGATAAAAATGAGATTTTTTTTATAACTAAAATTTCAAGAACAAGTCTCTGTGGATTCGATCCTATACTTACCACTACACACTTTGCTAAAAAGATTCTAGTATGTTTAGGTTTTATAACTTGTACGTGATTCAACAACGATGGAGTTTTTCCTGAATTTCGAATCGCGAACAGTTTTTGACATGTGTAATAGGCGTAGTATAGGATGCGTCTATTACATGTGGCAATTGGTGTTCGCTAACATAATAATAATAATAAACTGTTCATAATGTACTGTAATTAATTGTCTTTGTCTAATATATGTATGTATGTTGGACACCCGATGTTACACTTAACCTGATTGGACATCTGACTCTAGTACTGACTGGCTCTACCCGCTGATATATAGATTGTGATAGACACCTGATTGAATACTTGACTGGATACATACTCTACTGTGTGCTATCCACATTACTGCTTATTTACTTATTCATGACGTTTCTTGATCCAGTTTATATTATTATCATATGTTCACATTTATATGCATGTGCATCTTTCCAGTTTATTCTACACATTCCCTAGGAGTTCTGACTCCCTTTATTTACATATCCAGATCTATGGATTTTTATTGCTGATCAGGTATTTAGAGAGGATTACATGCGTTACGAGGAGCTGGAATCTCTCTTTTCTTGATCATGGGTATTCTTACTCTTTTATCCATGTTATCCCTTGATTCTCTCTATACCATGTCCAGTTGCCATTTCTTTTATTCATCTGCTATCGTTCTGTTGATA
This sequence comes from Agave tequilana, assembly GCA_038442645.1. Lineage (NCBI taxonomy): Eukaryota > Viridiplantae > Streptophyta > Magnoliopsida > Asparagales > Asparagaceae > Agave > Agave tequilana. Next base: position 114,828 of record JAVJIF010011761.1, on the reverse strand, counting down.
TTTATATATCATATTGCAGTGATATTTATTTATCATAGTAGATTTTATATCTTGTTCAGGTTACTTTAGACTTAGCGTATATGCGTAGGGTATTTTCTTCACGTATATACGTTGCCGACTCTCGTCGCGTGTCCATTTTTACGTATTTTGGGAAGCAGAGCGTGACAGAGTTTTCTTAATATCAGAGCCAGGTTTGACCTAAAAAGAGGACCTAGTTCTTACCAGTAACTTGAAACAAGTTATAGTTATACTGCAATATATGTATACTATCCATACGATGATATTGACTCCATTTGGAATTGATCGTTCTCTCTTTTGGGATCCATCTCTTGAATCTTTTGATATCCCTAATTTTAACTCTTCTTCTAGAGTAATCTTGGTTCCATCTTGATTCTTATTCTTCTTCTTGATTTCATTTCTTGATTTTGTCTTTTTGAATTGGTCACTCGATTCTGAAGCGGTAACAAAGATCAGAGCGTGCAGCAGAAGCGAGTGGACCCATAATGTGTTCAGAAGAGGCGTGAAGCTTGTTTGTCTTCTCCCTTGATCTTGATTTTCTATCATTCCCTGCTTTATCAAAATTTCGAGGATGAAATTTTTATAAGATGGGTAGAATGTAATATCCCTAGTCTAAAATACTGTATTTTTTTCTAAAATATCTATTTTATTTTACTGGTTATTTTATTATTATTTATTAACTTGATTTATAGTACAAATTATTTTAAGATAGTAAATAGTATTTTGGCCTTAAATTTATATTTATCATTATTAAGTATTATCATCTAAGTAACTAGCTAGTATTTTTTCCATTACTTGTTACTATTATTATTATTGTAGTTACTATTATTGTTAATATTAATATTGTTATTATTCTTATTCTTATTGTATTATTTTAGTCATTATTATTAATCGATGTAACGGTCTCAAAATTTATAGACAAGAGGTTAGTCTGATAACTCTCTTTTAGTTTCAAATCTCTATTTATCCCGAAAATTTTGACAGCACCTCCCCCAAATTTCATATTTTTACATGACACATATCATCAATTTCGGCTCCACGGCCTACTTGCTCCAAGTAAGGATTTCGGCCAACATGGCCTACTTATCTTATAACATAATATATCTCAACTCAAACTTTATACACATATTACATGCTTGCACCATACATTCCCAAATTGGCATCTTAATAACATGTAACAACAAGGATTTAGTCCCCAACACAACATTACCACGCATAACCACCATTTATAGCTCCTGAAACAATACATATAACCTGAGTCCCTAGTTCCAAAATACCACATGGACAAATTACATACACTGAGTGCACCATAAGTATAACCATCCAAAAGATACTTAAAGTAGAACATATATATATATATATATATCTAGAGGGTTAACCAAAAACAGTACAAATAGCATGTCGTTCGTCCCATTATTAAATCCTCCAGACTAAAGTGGCCCCTTACCTTTATCCAAACCTGAAATAGGTGGAAAGAAAATAAAATGAGCTCGACAGCTCAATGAGTAAACCACGCTAAAAGGTGCTAGTACAGAAACTTCATAAGCCAACACATTCTTAGAGAGGTGTTTTGCCATTAAGACAATTATACGATGCAATTTCTCCCTTAACTTACTTTACCTTAGTCCCCATAAAGTTGTGGTTTAGATGCCTCAATTACCATGAGTTTACCTTCCTATATACCATTACAAAATGAATTACTTACATGTATATGCAAGCAAGTATATGTGTACATATACTTCTACACCAACCGGTTTGCCATTTTATTTAGTCATGAGATTCTAGGTTTAACATAAAATACCAACATGGAACAAAGCTTGACGGTTCGCTTAAGCGAAGTGCTTATACATAATTAATTTTAGATCCAATTCACCGTCTTCCCCCTCCTATCGGCTCCCGCCCGGCCCCTTTCTCCCTTTAGTATTTTCATAATATATATATATATAATTAAGTCCCCGCCTTCCCCCTCCTACCGGCTCCTGCATGGGTCCTTCCTCCGTTAGAGAAACCTATATATGTATAGCAATTAAATCTCCATCGTCCCCCTCCTACCGGCTCCATTTAGTATTTTCATAAATATATATATAATAAGGTCCCCATCTTCCCCCTCCTACCGGCTCCTGCCCGGTCCCTTCCTCCAAGAAGCATACATATGTAGTTTATAAGTTATTATGCTCTTCGCAAAAAGTCAAGGGTTACACTCATAAGCCATTCATACAATCGGTGCATATCAAGTGGGAAGAATACATACTTAATAGCTTCACTATATCAGGTGCTATCACATCGCGCAACATTAAGTCTTATATGAATGAATGTGTTATTCCATTTTACTTGATGATACATAATTCAATGCCAATGTGTAAGGAGGGGTTTTTCCCTCCCGTTGAAGTAAGCATAACCAAAAGACTTTGATGTCAATTTCTTATTACCCATGGAGTTATCGATACGGAACATACACCCTATACATGCATCCCACTAAATTCCTATTTAGGAGAGGTAATGACTATGTAGCGCACATTTAGATCTCACCTATCGTAATAATTAGTGAAAAATAGCGAATTTACACAAGATTCATTCATCCTTACATGATTGGAAATTCCTTAATCATCCTCCATTTGTGAACAATTACTCTAAGGGTTTAGGTTTACTCACCTTATGTAGATAGATCTCTACACAAATCTTCTTTGATTGCCTTCCCACACAACCCTTTGGTCTTGAGTTTGTGATCAGAAAATGGGGGTTTTGGAGCCTAAAAAATTAGATTTAAGTAGTACCAACCTCCCAAAAAATCACCCCGAATCCACCCCTCCTTCCTTGCTCTGGCCCCCCCGCGCGCGCCTCCCCTCCCCAGGCCGCACACGCAGCCTGGCAAGCAGCACGCGCGTGTGCTGCTGTTGCTGTGCTGTGTGCGCGCCTCCCCTCCCTTTGGCTCCGGCCTGGGGTGAAAAGAAGGGGAGCAAGGTAGTGAGAGATAGTTTAGATAGAGGTTTCTTCAAGGGAATAACCAGGGAGGAGATTGAGGATTTTATGGTTTCAGATTTGGGAAGAAGAAGATACAGTGAACAAGGTATTCAGATCTGAATAGAGAAGAGAGTGGGGGTAAAATGGGTAGGGCACTATCTTCTTGGTGCCATTTACAAGGTGGGGGACTCTCCCTAGTTGCCACATGGCCTAACACTCATCAAGGAGATCCTAGCCCTTGATCTCCCATTGCATACATGCCTACCCCCTTTAATCTAGGCTTTATAAATACCTATGCACATACTCTCATTTATACAGGTATTTGGTACACATACACACATATTTTTATACACTTATATCCTTGCCTCAACTTACCGTGTTTTAATTAGGAAGGTGAGTCGCCTATAGAAATTTAAATTGTTATTATTATAAAATTGAGAGTAACAACTTTAAATGAATCGTTCAACTGATAATCTCGATAATTAGGGTGAGAAAAGATTTTAATTAAAATTGGTCGTTACATTTCTACCCCCCTTTAAGGGAGCTTCAACTCCGAAGCTCGACATACCTTGGAAAAGCTGTGGGTAGGTCTTCCTCATTTCCTCCTCTGCTTCCTATATAGTTTCTTCGATCTCTTGGCTTCTCCACAATACCTTTACCAAAAGGATCGCTTTGTTCTGCAGTTGCTTCTCTTTACGATCTAGAACTTGCACTGGCTCCATCGTATATGACAAATCCTCTTGGAGTTCCAATGGTGAGTAGCTGAGGACATGATTGGGATCAGGTATGTAATTCCTCAATTGCGACGCATGAAATATATTGTGTATCTTCTCAATTTCTTGTGGCAGGGCTAACTGATAGGTTAGTGGTCCGATGCTTTCCAATACTTCAAAAGGTCCGATAAACCAAGGGTCCAACTTATTTCATTTGCCAATGCGTACCACTCCTTTCATGGGTGATATTCTCAGGAAAACTTTATCACCTTTTACAAACTCTAAGGGTCTCTGGCGCCGATCTGTATATGCCTTTTGTTTACTTTGAGCCGCCTTCATTCTCTTTCTTATTATCTGTATTTTCTCTGTCGTTTCTTGTACTATGTCGGTTCCAAACAGTCTTCGGTCTCCCATGTCTAACAAATTGGGATCTACATTTCCTACCATACAGGGCTTCGAATGGCGGCATCCCTATGGTTGACTGGTGGCTATTGTTATATGCAAATTCTACTAATTGTAGGTATTTTTCCCATTTGCCTCCAAAGTCTAATACACATGCTCTTAACATGTCTTCCAATATTTGTATAGTCCTCTCTGACTGTCCGTCAGTTTGTGGATACGCCACTGTACTTGGATGTAGTTTAGTGCCTATTGCTTGGGATAGACTGACCCATAACCTTGACTGGAACCGAGGGTCTCTGTCTGACACAATTGTCTCGGAACTCCATGGATCCGGATTATCTCTCGGAGGTATATTTTGGCTAACTTATCCATCGAGTAGTTTACTCGAATGGGTAGGAAATGAGCGGACTTTGTGAGTCGGTCGACTATCACCCATATGGCATCATGTCCTTAAGGGGATTTAGGGAATCCTGTCACAAAATCCATAGAAATGTGGCTCCAGCTGCATTCGGGGACTTGCAAAAGGGCATGAGAAGGCCCTGAGACTTATTGTGTTCAGCCTTAACTTGTTAGCATATCAAACATCTCTGCACAAATTTAGCTATGTCCTTTTTCATTCTGTCCTACCAAAAATTTGTTCTCAGATCCCGATACATTTTTGTTATTCCTGAGTGTGTTGTATAAGGGGTGCAATGAGATTCAGTCATAATTCGCTTCTTGAGCCCAATGTTTGGAGGTATATATATCCGGCTCCCCTTTCTCAGTAAATTTCTTACAATGGTAAATCTCAAGTTTCACCTCTTTGCACCCTTTTAAAATTTTTAGCTACCTGATCATCCTTCTGTTGTGCTTCCTTGATTTCTTCATAGAGGTTGAAGCTAATGCTGACTTGATTTACCTGACTAATCCCCCGCCTGGGATCTCTTATTAGGACCTCAAGTTGCATCCTCTCCATCTCTTGTAACATGCCAGTTTGTTGGGTTAACAATACAGCTAAGGATCCTCCAGACTTCCTACTAAAAGCATCAGCCACCACATTGGCCTTCCCAGGGTGAAATGAATATCCAAATCATAATCCTTCATTAACTCCAACCATCTTCTTTAACGCATATTCAATTCCTTTTGGGTAAAGATATATTTTAGGCTCTTATGATTTGTATATATATCACATGATACCCCATAAAGATAGTGTCGCCATATTTTCAAGGCAAATATAACTGCAGCTAGCTCGAGATCATAGGTTGGGTAATTCCACTTATGGTTCCTCAGTTGCCTAGAAGCATATACAATTACTCTCCCATGTTGCATCAATACACACCCCAGCCCTGACTTCAATGCATCACTGTATATAACATAACCTTCAGTCCCATAAGGCATGGCTAAGATTGGAGCCGATGTTAGTTTATCCTTCAATTTCTGGAAACTTTTCTCCTGAGTATCCCCCCAATAGAATCTGAGGCCTTTCTTGGTTAATTGTGATAATGGAACTGCTATTTTGGAAAATCCTTCTACAAATCTCCGATAATACCCTACCAATCCTAAAAAACTTCGCACTTCCATGACACTGGTGGGTCGAGGCCAATACTTAATTGCCTCGATCTTTGCAGGGTCTACTGATATTCCTTCTTTATTTATGATGTGACCCAGGAATCCAACTTCTTCCAGCCAGAACTCACATTTTTTAAAATTTTGCATAAAGTTGTTTCTCCCTCAATAGTTGTAATACTATCCTTAGGTACTTCTCATGTTCTTCTGTGCTTCTTGAGTAGATGAGTATGTCGTCAATAAACACCACCACAAATTGATCTAAGTATGGCTGAAAGATCATATTCATCAGGTCTATGAATGCTGCTGGGGCATTAGTCAATCCAAATGGCATTACCAGAAACTCATAATGGCCATATCTTGTCCGAAAAGCCATCTTGGAAACATCTCCTAGTATAATCTTTAATTGATGATGTCCAGATCTTAGATCTATTTTGGAGAATATGCTAGCACCTTGAAGTTGGTCAAAGAAGTTATCAATCCTCGACAGTGGATATCGATTTTTGATAGTGACTTTGTGCAGTTCGCGATAATTTATACACAGTCTCATACTCCCATCCTTCTTCTTTACAAATAGCACGGGATCACCCCAAGGTGATACACTCGGTCGGATAAATCTGAGACTTAATAACTCTTGCAGTTGGTCCTTCAATTCTTTCATCTCTGCGGGTGACATTCTATAAGGTGCCTTTGATATGGGACTTGTTCCTGGTAGAAGATTAATAGGAAACTCTACTTCCCTATCTGGGGGTAAGCCAGGTAGATCTTTTGAAAATACATCAGGGTATTCTCTTATAACTTCTATATTTTCAATTTTTGTCTCCTTGCCTTCCTCACCAATAATGGTTGCCAGGAATCCTTGACACCCTCACCTCAATAATTTAGTGGCCTTTAAGGCTGAAATTATTGGAATACCAATTTTATTCTTCGCCCCTTCATATAATGTTTCTGAAGCTCCTTCCAACTTAAAGATTATTCTCTTCTGATGACAGTCTACATGAGCATGATATGCAGACAACCAATCCATTCCTAGGTTGATATCATATTCCATCTCTCCTATTTTAATCAGTCCACCTGTGTTTTCATTTTACTTATAATAATTTCACATCCCTTATAATATACATTAGTGGTCAATTTTGTGTCTACAGGGGTTCACACCACTAGTTGATAATTCATAGGTTCAGATTCCTTGTTAATTGTTGTTGCAAATGATGACGAAAAAAACAAGTGAGTAGCACCGGGATCAAATAATACTCGAGCAATATTTTCATATATGCAGATAGTACCTTCGACCACTACGTTAAATGCTCGAGCCTCCTGTGGAATCACTGCATTCATTCTTCCTTGAGCTCTGGGTTGTTGTACTGATGCCTGAGTCATGATTGTACGAGTTCTATTGGCAGGCTGCCAGAAAGTAACTGTTGATCCTCCTGCAGTTGGGGCGATGCCCATGGTCGGCCTACCTATTCCCCTACTAGCGCCTGAACATCCGTGTAAAGTTAGACAATCTCTCCTTATGTGACCCAATTTGCCACAAACAAAGCATTGTTTGCATACAGAGCAACTGCCAGTGTGATTTCGGTGACACCTCGGACACCACATATGCCCTGCAAGGTTGGAACATGGAAAGAGTGTTGGTGGCGCCGCATGAGGAAACCCCACGCCCCTGGGCCACAAGTTCACCATGGTTCCTTGGATTGGCATTAGCGAAGACCCAGCACCTCTCGCGGGCCTAGAGAGGTAAGCTCCATAATTCGGTACATTAGCATACCGGAGGCGCTTTACGGAAGGCAACTCTCTGACCCCTAAATCCTGATTTTCCTGCACATCTCTTTCAACTTCTAGTGCCTTCTCTATAGCTTGGCTATAGACTTGTAGTTGAAATGGGATCAATTTTCTTCTGACTTCAGACTTCAGACCCCTCACAAATCTTTTTGTTCTATCCTCCTCTTCTAACACCAGCTTCTCAACATATCTTGATAGTTGGGTAAACTTGACTTCATACTGACTCACTATCAAATGATCCTGTTCAAAGCTTGAAATTCCATTGCAAGCTTGTCCTTTGCTACTCCTGGTATATACTTTTCATTAAACTTATTAACTAGAAATTTTTAAGAGATTTCTTTTCCCAGTGTCTTAGCTTCACTTTGAATCATCTCCCACCAACGTTCTGCTTCCCCTTGGAACAAAAAAGAGGTAAAATATACTCGTTGACTCTCAATGCATTCCATGACGTCAAGTATCTTTTTATTCAGGCGAAGCCACTCCTCAGCCTGTATTGGATCAGCCCCTTCTTTAAAGCTGGCGGGTTTAACTTCTGAAATTGCTCTAGAGCTCTACGCGGGTTACTTGCAGTCGCCAATTGCACCAGCCAATCTGGCATTCTGTCTGGAACCCTTCGGTTGGTATTAGATTGCTCTCCCACAAACTCATGATTTGAACGGGGATGAACACTTCCGATTGCACTGTGCAATGGTACATCGCCTTCCGAGTTAGCATCTGGTGGAGGGAAGTTCAAATCCATTTGTACCTATAAGGATAGTCCAATCTTATTATCGATAATATTAATGACAAAGAAAGCAAGTACCATATACAAAATACTAGTTTCATTTATAGCTTCAAAATGTTTACGTAACCAAATTTACATTGGCATGCTGTCCTTTCTACAAGACATGCAAGGGTATTTATAATAGATACATTACATGCATTTCTTTTATAATACTTACAACAATCTTTCCCATCCCAAAACCCCAAAAAGCTCTAAATATGCGAGCCAACACTTCTCCTCCCAAAATACTACACATCCAAGTCTCTTTCAAGGAGTAATATTAGAACTAGTGAAGCTTTCATCCTTGTTGTCCCCCACAAGATCACCTCCCTTGTGGTCCTCTTCCTCAGGGTCTTCTTCTTCTTCAGGCTCCTTTTTCTCTAGATCTTCTTCTGGAGCCACCTCCTCCATTATAGCATCCTCCTCACACCTCCAATACTCGTGATCGTCATATAGATCCATATCTTCGGCCCAGCTGGAGTCCCACCAGATGCCTCCAACAAAAATCCTTCCTTCGGGGCTTTCCCACCATTTCTTAAGTTTGTATACTAATAATAGGATCTTATCAAACAAAATTGTTTAATTATTTAGCTTATTACCGAATTCATCTCACGTATACATAAAATGTATTATTCACGTATCTAGTATACAACACATGGTGATATACTAGTCATAATAGGTAAGCCATAAACATAGTTTACGCATCCAAAATACACATGCATCATCAGAACATACTAGTATATCATATAATCATATCATACTTAACATATTCAATATTATATCTCCTTTTATAATGTTCGCATGCATTAGTTAATGAGAATAACCTTATACACTATTCATATGCAAGTACAATCACAATAGAAGTGTGAAGATTCTCTGTCTTCCCCCTCCTACTGGTTCTTTCTTCAATATATATGTGTGTACATAATGCAATAACACCGTCTTTCCCTTCCTACTGGGCCTCGCCGAACCCTTCCTTTAATATACATATAGATATATAAAATAACAATAGCATCGTTTTCTCCCTCCTACCGGCTCTCGTAGGCCACTTCCTTCAATATATATGTGTCTGTGTGTGTACATAATGCAATAACACCATCTTCCCCTCCTACCGGCTCCCGCAAGTCCCTTCCTTTACTGTGTGTGTGTGTATAGAATAACAATAACACCATCTTCTCCCCCTACCGGCTCCCGCTGACCCCTTCCTCCATTGTACATGAATGCATCAGACATAGATTTACACATACATGCAAATAACTACCATTGCATCAATGATATAAGTATCAATTAAAAATTATAGTTCATCTTCAAGTTTAGTCATTCTATTATCAAGGAGATGCATAAGGTTCACTGGTTATGCACTCACACATGAGTTATAAGTCAACAGTAAAGTGATCTACTTATCTTATTTATATAGATCGAATTCTCATTCACATTATAAATAACTGCATAGGTATATATGTATATAAATGCATACGTGAGTTGACACTGTAACGATTTATTCCTCTGTGTGTGGATTGAGTTCTTACTCACATATATGTATCCAACTCTATCGACTCACTTGTATATAAATGTGTGTGTGTGTGTGTGTACGTGTGTGTGTGTGTGTGTGTGTGTTGGTGTGTGTGTGTGTGGTGTGTGTGTGTGTGTGTGTGTCACCCAAATTGTCCTACATAGTCATGTTTATACAATCTCCTAGACATACCTTATGTTTGTGAGCAATCATCCCTTACATACCGATGCATCATGTGTTAAGGACCATATGAATAATGAACAACTTAAGAGATATTTGTTTGCATTATTAACACACCTTTAGACTACATGATTAGATCTTGTGGTTAAATATACTTCTCCTTTAGGTTCGATGTTTAATGTCTGTAATTGATTAACTAACAATCCATGTCCGGAATCTTTAGCATACTTGTTAATTATAGGTGTTCTACTAAGTTCACACTTAAGTAACACCATTCATTTTCATTCCACGGAAATTATTACTTATGAAAAAAAGTATATGATTTATTAGATTAAGTTTTCATCACGAGTTATTAATTGATCAAGAGTTTCCTCATCTAAACTTATTTATATAAATATGCAATCATCATATATCGGTTTATTATTTTCAGTTTTTTAATGGTATTCAAGTTCAAGCTCATTTATACTTATTATACATACTCGGTTAAATCAGAGTTCTAGTTTCATATGACTTGATTATATTAAGAGTCTCAAGTCTACTCCCTCTGATTATAGACATCATCATTTAGCACATTTCAATAGTTTTCAATTTACTTCTACCCTCGTGTAGTTTTAAATAACCATGACCCTTCATTTATTTTATTCCATTTATACTTGTTCTAATATATTAATTTTTATTACCCCTCTTCACATATAATTTTGGGAAGAAGCATAGATGTCCAAAGACAGCACACTAGGGTATAAAATTAATGCTATAACATGACCTGCTCATTTTCAATTTGCCTTCTGATGTATTCTTGTTTCATTTCATTTCATTTTTTTCCTATAAGAGTTGCATTCATTACCATAGAATAACAACTTGAATCCTAAATTTAGAATTGTGGCCTACGAGTGTAGTATGTGAGGTAAAAAGTGAAAACTTTTAGTTTAGGTCCCTAGAGTTAAAGCTAAATACTTCGAGCTTTACCTACCATACCCGCATTTCTAAGGTGCAATATAAAAAAATATTATAAGTATACAAGTCTCAAATATACAAAGTAACCAAGTGATGCGGTAGGGAGTCACTTGAATGTTTTTGCTTCTTGACACATGTGATGTGCACGACACTATTATAATGAAATTAAAAGGGCCTAAAAAGAATTTATGAAGTACAGATGATCAAATGAACTGAAAGGTAAAAATGTGAATTTACCGAGTAAAAAGGCATAACCAATTAGTCACCTTGTCAAGTGGATGATAAAATCAAGTAATTAAGAAATTAGAATATACCTGAGCTAAGTAATAAATCATGGTCCTATTATGTGCATGGATGCTCTTGTTGCCTTATAAAGTTTTCCTAAAAATTTGATAGATTGAAGAAAAAGTTGGGGAGGTTATTTAATTAAACAAAGAATAGTCAAGTCAAACAATAGGAGAGTTCAAAAACAAGTTCTTCCTTACATGGTCGAGATATGCTTTAGGGCTTTCATGACTTATATCACTGGTATGCAACTTCCAGTTATGGCTAACCCAAATCTTCTATTACAATTTCTTGCACTTCTAACATCCCTTTTTTCCTTTTAGATTTTTCTCAGAACATTAAGCAAGACGTTATAGGTGAAAACACTGGGAGTACGTCCCATCCTCTTTATCTACAAAATTATAATTTAAGAAAAACTTAAAGTTTAATTGGGTGTTTGATGAGTTCTCAAGATTTCTCTTTTGGATATGAAGGGAGGAAATTTAGCTTTGTGAATTAATAAATTTGAAAATTCAAGTTTAACACATTAAGGGTTCATGGAACTTCCTCTACATCAACAAGAATCAATCTTTCTCAACAATATCCGATGAATTTAGAAATTATCAAGAAAACACCCCACCCCTTACCTCTTCTATTGACATAATAATAGTGATTATAATTCTTATAAACAATTTGCACACAAACCACCATAAATAGTAGGTGACTTTTGTGATGATAGAATTATACAAGGGCATCTCCAAGACAAAACTACCAACATATTCACCTATCATTTTGCTAGTGTACAAATCAAGAATCAAGATGGGCTTTGGTCATTGATTCAAAACAAGCTCACTAATAAAGTAAAACCCATGAAAATTTTCAATGAAGCAAGAAAACACATGTAGAGGGATTCAAGTTTAATAAATGGGAACCCATTCACATATCCAAGAATAATTAGCATCAACTAATTAAAATCTAGGTACAACTGAAAAATCAGACATTAAAATCTTAGTCCAAGATGAGAATTTTCTGAGATTAAAATCTGAAATGGACTTAGATCAAAATGGTATCTCTCTCACACGTTCAAGAGCAATAACTATGAATATGTCAAGATCTAGACATAGATGAATCTAAATATGAAAATAGAACAAATTCTGAAATTTATTTTAGATCTAAGAAGAAATCAAATTATAACATGAATTAAATATTAAAATGGAAGGTAACTCCTCACCCAAGACTCCTGCCATCTCCAACCAATCGCTGCCCTCGCCGTAGCCTGGAAGGTACCGCCAACGCTGTGGCCGCCGGCGGCTTGCCACAGCAGTTGCATCCCCTGAGGCTACTGCTGTGCCGCCAGCCAGAGTGGAGGTGAGGGGAAGTAGGGGAAAAAAGGATTAGAGAGAGGGAGAGAGGGATTTAGGAAGGGTTTTGATTTCTAAACAGAATTTGTAGGTTTCATCTTCAGGTAAATGAAAATTTTAGGGAGGATTTTGGGTTCTCTTTCTCAGAATGAAGAAGAGGGATAAGGAGAATAATTGTCTCCCTTTTTATACAAACCCCTCCCAAATACATGTATTATGTATATTCACAACCTCTCTCTTCTCTCATCTTTCCACCTATACAACACAAATTTCAAGGCTAATCCTAGCCCTTTATCCACCAATGTCATGCACAGCTACCCCCTACTTTAAATACTAACAATAAATATTATGGTATTCCTTTTTTATTAATTGTATTTCTTTATACTTGTACAATATACTCATATACCCATTTATTACAAATAATACATACACAATTTTGTGTATATGTGTGTGTGTGCGCGCGCGCGCGTGTGTACTTGTGTTTATACAAAATGATTGTACTCGTACATACATAACATATATATACATATATATACATATACATATACATATATACACACATATATATACATATATATATTCTACTACCCAATTTATCCCTCTCAAATTGTTTCCAAAATTACAAAATCCACTTCACTCTATTTAATTAAATCATCTCTAAAACTAATTTTTGATTAATCTCATAAATTCAAAATTTAAAATATTAAATCGGGTTAAATAACCTGGGTGTTACAGTTTGCCCTCCTTAGAAAAGCTTCGTCCTCGAAACTTGTCATGGCTGAAACAGATCAGTGTTAAACCTTCATATTCTTCCTATATCATAATATCTTTTTTTTGATACAATATCATCCTTAATTTTTTCTCCACTGAAAATACGTCACTCCTTGATCAATTCTATACTATGTTCTTACGATCCGACTTAATCCTGGCTTATATGATATTTTAATCATTCTCTTACTCTAGTGTCCCATACCACTGGCAGCTCATACTGAGGGCCCACACCCCTAATAAAGCATATCCAAATCATAGTATGTGGGTACCATGATTCGAACATAAGGCAATGACCAAATATCTTACGTTTCAAGATTAATCATACACATAAGAACTCCTATCCCCCCGAAATCATCACATCAAATAACATATTCATATATAAATAAGAAACATACATGCATAGAAATCTTAGCAATCCGTCATTTTCCTATGACAAGTATTCTATACTGAATTTTCATTCTATATCCTGAGTTCTGATACCAACTATAACAGTTCCAGATTCTAATAACCTCAATTAACATAAACATGTATATTGATCAACAAATTATCATAATCATCTCTAATATTCTTGAAAATTTCGGTAGCACCTCCTTTGTAAATATTAATCTGTCCTAATATACATTTCAAGCCACAATAATTTCGACCAACATTAGCCTACTTATTCTCAATCCACATATAAACCAAGCTCAACAATGACCCCATGCAATCATAATTATGTTTCAGCTCACAATGGCCTACTTATTCTCTAAATAAAAAAATTTCGGCTTGACTTTTCTTACTTATAAGGAAACAAAAGAGCATACGCTCGAGAGTACCCCTCTCGGCATTCACAACATAACACAAAACAAACTATAACTCTAACTCACCATCATAATCACAGTCTAACTTACCTTCATACATATCTATCTCATAAGACTAACACAAGCTATAAGTATACATTGAGTAGGATTATGAGCATATATAAGAAGAACTAAATTACATCTTAATACAATCATTCTAAGCAAGATTCTTAGTAAAACGCCTAAAATCTTAAGTTGCTCCTCCGCGAAATCGTGACCTGAAATATGAAACTGGGAGGGAGTGGGCTTGACAGCTCAGTGAGTAAAGTTAGGAAGGAAACAAGGAATGATGAATATAATCAATAATGTGTATGATTTTTCAAGAAATATGACAAATCTGAATGAACAAGAGAGGCAGAAAATCGACAACATTAAGTGATATAATAGTTAGACCAATTATCTTCAAAATCTTCTAAAACGGTCTGATTCTTTTGATCATAAATTTCCACCATTTCATAAGTTTTCATACTAATAATAGGATCTTATCAAACAAAGTTATTTAATTATTTAGCTTATTACCGAATTCATCTTATGTACACACAACATGTATTATTCACGTATCTAGTATTCCATACTCGGTGATACACAAGTCATAATAGGTAAGACATAAACATAGTTTACGCATCTAAAATGCACATGCATCATCAGAATATACTAGTATATCATATAATCATATCATACTTCACATATTACAATATTATATCTCTCTTCATAATGTTCGCATGCAATAGTTAATGAGATACACTTTATACACTATTCATATGCATGTACAATCATAATAGAAGTGTGAAGATTCTCCATCTTCCCCCTCCTACTGGTTCCCGCCGGCCCCTTCCTTCAATATATACACATGTACATAATGCAATAACACCGTCTTCCCCCTCCTATCGGCTCTCGCCGGCCCTTTCCTTCAGTATATGTATATAGATATATAGAATAACATTAACACCGTCTTCCCTCTCTTACCAGCTCCCACCGGCCCCTTCCTTCAATATATATATGTACATATACAATAACACCATCTTCCCTCTTGTATTGGCTCCTGCCAGCCCCTTCCTTATAGATATATAAAATAACAATAACACCATCTTTCCTCTCCTGCTGGCTCCCGCCGGCCCCTTCCTCCATTGTGCATGAATGTATCAGACATAGATTTACACATACATGCAAATAATGACCATTGCATCAATGATATGAGTATCAATTAACTATTATAGTTCATCTTCCTATTTACTAATTCGATTATCAAGGAGATGCATAAGGTTCACTGGTTATGCATTCACACATGAGTTATAAGTTAACAGTAAAGTGATCTACTTATCTCATTTATTTAGATCAAGTTCACATTTACATTATCAGTAACTACATACTCAATTAGAGGTGTGTATATATGTATATAAATGCATACGTGAGTTAACACTATAACGATTTATTCCTTTATGTGTGGATTTAGTTCTTACTCACATTATATATATCCAACTCTCTCGACTCTCTTGCTTATAAATGTGAGTGAGTGTGTGTGTGTGTGTGTCACCCAAATTGTCATACATAATCATATTTATACAATCTCCTAGACATACCTTACGGCTGTGAGCAATCATCACATATATACTGATGCATAATGTGTCAAGGACCATACGACTAATGAACAACTTAAGAGATATTTATTTGCATTACCAACAAACCTTTAGGGTACATGATTAGATCTTATGGTTTAATATAATTCTCCTTTAGGTTTGATGTTTAATGTTTGTAATTGACTAACTAACAAGCCATGTCCAGAATCTTTAGCATACTTGTTAATTATAGGTGTTCTACTAAGTTGACACTTAAGTAACACCATTCATTTTCATTCCATGAAAATTATTACTTATGATAGAAAGTATATGATTTATTTGATTAAGTTCTCATCATTAGCTATTAATCGATCAAGAGTTTCCTCACCTAAACTTATTTATATAAATATGCAATCATCATATATCGGTTTTTTATTTTCAGTTTGTTAATGATATTCAAGATTATGCTCATTCTACTTATTATACATACTCGGTTAAATCAGAGTTCTAGTTTCATATGACTTGATTATATTAAGAGTCCCAAGTTTACTCCCTTTGATTATATTAAGAGTCCCAAGTTTACTCCCTTTGATTATAGATATGATCAGTTAGCACATTTCAATGGTTTTCAATTTACTTCTACCCTCGTGTAGTTTTAAATAACCGTGATCTTTCATTTATTTTATTCCATTTATACTTGTCCTCATACAATAATTTTTATTACCCCTCTTCACATACAATTTTGAGAAAAAGCATAAATTTCCAAAGACAGCACACTAGGGTATAGAATTAATGCGATAATATGACTTGTTCATTTTCAATTTGCCTTCTGATATAGTCTTGTTTCATTTCATTTTATTTTTTTCCTATAAGAGTTGTATTCATTATCATGGAAGAACACTTGAATCCTAAATTCAGATATGTGGCCTACAGCCTTCCATTATTCATCGAGCTAATTAGATTATCCATCAAAATGAATCATCCCAAAAATTCCATCCTACATGTAGAAAATATTAATCGAATGAGTTCTCTAGAACTCGAACTAGAGATATCTTGACAACTACTAGAATAGCATTTGTTAATTACAAAACTCTAAACACATGAATAGGAACATAAAAATAAGTTTTTCCAATATATATGAAGCACAGATGTATATAGATGAAATCCAATATACATTAAATCATGTAAACTTGTTTTGATTCTATCTATTCATGAAAACCATATATATGTATATTCGAAATCCAAACCGGATAAACCGAAAACCAAATATATTGAACTTATGTGTGTATGTGTGAACTTGAGCATATCAATACTAATCTATCTTACACAAGATCTAAACACAAAATTAAACTAAACAAACCAAAGTTTTCTTACAGAACTCCTTCTCCAAGCTGACTCGATCCAAACACGATCCAACGAGCTTTACTCCATCCGAGTGCTTGATGCAATCTTGATGGCGAGCTCTTGAATCTACATGAGATAGCTCCAAAACTCCTTTGTTAAAGCTAAACACCTACTAATATCTTTATCAATAACTGAAACTATATAAACACAAGATCATTGATAAACTAACCTTCATAAGTTAGTCATCATCAAAACTATGGTGAAAGACTTCTGGGCTAACAATCTCCTACTTTTTGATGATAACAAAACTTATGAGGTTATATATATGCATCTATTAAGGATAGGTCCCCCTAGAAGCTCCCCCTTAACATATGCATGATCGATAAACATATAAAGATATGTAATGAACCTCAAGGCACCAATAAAACAAGATATATGCATAAACACATAGTAAAACATGCATATATAAACCTGAATCCTTCTCCCCCTTTTATCATTCATCAATAAAGGGGTGAAGACGAACAAACAATAAACATATTCTAAAAAAGTAAAACCAATTGAAAAGTAAAACCAAAGCAAAAAAAATGTAAGCATATACCAAAACAAAATATTGTTCATCATAAAGAGTGGGAGTAAGATACCAATTGAAAAGTAAAACCAATTGAAAGATAAAATAAGAATTTTTCTCCCCCTTTATGAAATACCAAAAAAAACAATGCATAAGATTGTATATAATACCAATTAAAAAATAATTGATATTAAGAACTAAATAAAGCTTAGCAAGAAATGATTTGTGCTAAAAATGTATGACATATATATTTAAGGCACAAGAAAACATCTATATGTATGTATCAGGGTAATATAATGTTACTTTAGATATGATCCATACATATATAGAAAACATTAGTATTCAAAATGTATTTTAATACCAATTGAAATCAAATTTTAGTTGATAAAACAAATGTTGGTACCACTTGTAGATAAAAAAAATTTAAGATACCAATAGTAGATTTTGATATCAATAGAATGTGAGATATATACCAATTGTAAGTACCAATTGAATGAAGCATGAAATATTTTTTGATACCAAAAAAACATAAATACCAATTGTAAATTAATGTAAAAGCTTGTAAAGATACCAATTAATATTTAGAAATAAGTCAAGCTTAGCATAAATAATTTTGTACTTTGTAAAGATATTGTAAAATAAGCACAAGCAAATCATATGTATGTATGCATATAAATGAGAATACCAATTGAAATTTGAAGCGTACATATATAAGAAAACAAATATGAATATACAAACATATGAAATATCATGAAGATCATGTGTACAACTCATACCTACCACTGATCGGCAAAAAGCAAGCACTAAAATAAGAGAGGGAAGTGTGGGTTGATGTTACTGCTTTTGCGATTCTTCCGTAGTAGCGAAGTGGCTATACGGGTCGTATCCACAAGGAGGGAGAGCGATGGAAGCTTGATGCGGCTTCAAAGTTTAAGAAGAAAGAAAGTTCTTATTTCCAAATAAAGAATTGAAAAGTTAAAACAAGTTATTTTTAAGAATTGTTGGAAAATGTTTTAGTGGTTTGTAAAAGTGGATTTTTTTTCTTAGTTGTAAAAATGCATGGCTAACTTTCTACTAAGTGCTCCCACTAATTTCTAACTTTTAGAAGATAGCCTCACGATGGATCATAGGCAAACACAACCCTTGTGCATTGGAACTATTTACGTGGAAATCGAGTGAAAGTTCTTCCTATAACTTTGCTTTACACGGCAAAAACTCGGACATTCTCATATCAAGATCCAATAGAAGGCAAGAATACGGGAAGACACGAGTGTACTAATGGTATCAACAAAGTTAAAAGGAAAGTCTCTAACTTATAGCAATAAGCAAAGTACAAAACCCATAGATCTCAAAAAAAACATTTAAGTATGAAATATACGAAGGTAAATACTTGTAGGTAAGTTAGAGTTAGAACCCTCGTCTTAAGATACCATAGCTCTCGTTTGCACAAGGCTTGTTTGACACTATTGACTCATGCGGGTTATCAATCAAGTAGTAAGAGATTAGTGGGTTAGTAGTTAGTTAGTCATGCTATAGAAAAGTTAGTTAGTCATAAAAGTAAAAGAAACAACAAAGGAAAAGTAGTGGAGAAGAAGGGAGTTACACTACAACAATAAACAACAAAAGAAAGAAGTAAAGAGCAATGAGTTTACACTACAACAATGAAGTAAAAGCAAAGGAAAGCACAAGTAAATTGAAAGAAGGAAGAGAAGTAGTACTTGTATTAGCTTGTCACCCTTCAAATACAACACATACACACACTCTCTCTTTCACTCTAATGGCTAAAACAACAACTAGAAGAAGAATAACAACAACAACTACAAACATAAAAATCAGATTACAAAAACTTGCTAAAGCTCTGGATCTCCTCTTCTTCAGACCCCATGGGGGTTGTTTATAGGCCTCAGGAGAAAGGGGGGCCAGGGGGTGACCCTGGCCTAAAGCCCGGGCGCGCGCACGCCTATAGGTCCGCGGAAACGCGGCCAGGGCGGCGTTTTCGCGGTCCAGGCAGGGCGGCGCGCGCCCAACTTCGTGCAGTGCGTCGCCCAGTCTGTTGTCTGACTCTTGGATGTCTTGGATTTGTGATTTGATACCCTGAGCTGACAAAATCTTCACTCTAAAGTCAATGGCTACTTTGTAGGCTTTTAATCACCAATTAAATGGTGATTTAGGTCTTCTTCTTCATTTGTACACCATGGACCTAGGATCAAGCAAGCAAGATTTTATTAGCAGAATTTTACATGAAATAAATATGAGAATGTGATGAAAATTATGCAAAATTAGAGACTAATCACACCCCCACACTTATTTTTTTGCTCGTTCCGAGCAAAAAAAAATAAGAAAATTATTATACCACTTTCGCAGGTGATGCGATTGCACTGAGCATGTGCAACAAACCTTTAAACCTCTAGGTTTCCCCTAGAGGAGGAGTGTTGTCTCCTGAGGGTTTTCAGCGGATTGCACCCACAAAATCCAATAAAGAAAAGAAGTTAGTTGTTAGAAAAAATTTTGTTATGAAAAAGAACTTTCAATTATCTAAGTAAAAATGACCGAATGATGTAAGAATTAGGTTTAACCCTCATAAGTCCTCTTATATTTTAGCCTTCATAAAAAAAGAAACTATGATTTTTCTTTAAATTTAATAAGGATCTTATACTTCTAACTCATTCTTTTATTTTGCTTTAGATAGATATGCATAATGTGTACGTGTGATGTGCTTGGGATTCTTCAACTCAACTTTGAATATCTTTTAATTTTATTAATATTTACTTATTATTCTTAGTTCCATTAGGCTTTCTACTTCACTTATGTAACACATATCAAACCAGTGACTCCCAAACCAGATGGTCTTAGGGCACCAGGTGGAAAAACACCCTTCAGGTCAAATATGCAAGTGGAGTAGGCCACGAAATTAAGATTTATTTATACATTATTGTATATAAAAAAAATTTTGGCGTGAGTAATCATGCCTCTTGAGGCATAATTATCCAGCTTTTTATTTTTTCAGAGTTGTGTCTCTAAATCCCAAGCATGTGTGTGTGGGTTATGCATATTCTACTAAGGCTAAATAAAAGGTATGAGTTATTTTCCTTATCCCTCCTAACTTTTTAGTCAAACCAATCTTTCTTGTTTATTTAGGCAAAAATAAAAATTCATTAATGAGATTCCCATAATTCCTACAATCTTTTGGTATTTTTATAAAGAGTATGAAATTTCTTTTCAATCTAAAATTTTCTCTTTTTTTCTTTTTTTTTTTGGTATAAAGAAAAAGAAGAAAGAAAAAGTGTTAGCACCCCCCCACCTATCTAATGCATTGTCCTCAATGAATGTATATGGAAAGTGAATGCAAGAAATAGGGTGAAGAAATGATGTTACCGTCTTCGTGGACTCGGGCCGGCCAAGTACGTATAGGCAAAAGAAATGTCAAAAAGAATGTAGAAGGGGTAAGCATATAATTTTTTTTTTTTGGGTTGTTGTGGTTAGGTGTATGAGGGGCAAAAAGAGTCAGCACACTATCATCCGGAGTCATAGGCTCAGTGGTCAAGAAGGGCTTCAGTCTCTGCCCATTTACTTTGAATTCCGTGTTATTCTTAGGGTCTGCAATAAGCACAGCACCGTGTGGGAAAACAGTGCGCACAATGAACGGTCCCGACCAACAAGTTTTTAGCTTCCCCACGAAAATATGAAGTCTAGAGTTATACAGCAGAACCCTATCTCCCAGTGCAAAGTTTTTTCGGGTTATGATTGGGTCATGAAAAATTTAGTCCTGCTCTTGGTGATTCGGGCATTCTCATAGGCTTCATTCCGTATCTCCTCTAATTCTAAAATCTGCAGTCTCCTAAGGTCACCGGCCTTGGTCAGATCAAAGTTGAGTTACTTAATGGCCCAGAGGGCCTGGTGTTCTAACTCTACTGGCAGATGACAGGCTTTTCCAAATACGATTCTATAAGGAGACATCCCCAGACTGTCTTAAAAGCAGTGCGGTAAGCCCACAATGCATCATTGAGCTTAACCGACCAATCCTTTCGGTTTTGTCCAACAGTATTTTCCAGAATGAGCTTGATCTGTCGGTTGGTGACTTCGACCTGCCCATTTGTCTGGGGATGATTCGGAGTCAATAACTTGTGATTGATGGAATATTTTCGCATCAGAGCTTCAAAAACTCTATTGCAGAAATGCAATCCATTATCACTAATTATCGCTCTAGGGGTGCCAAATTGGGAGAAGATGTTCTCTTTGAGAAATTTGACAACCACTTTGTTGTCATTCGTCTTAATTGGCACAGCTTCTACCCACTTAGAGACATAATCTACAGCAACCAAAATGAATTGGTTGCCGAAGAAATTAAGGAATGGCCCCATGAAATCGATAGCCCAAACATCAAAAATTTCAACTTCAAGGATCGGGTTCAGGGGCATCATGTCTCTTCTTGAAATTTTCCTAATTTTCTGACAATTTGCGCATGACTTGCAAAAATGATGAGTCTTTGAACAAAGTGGGCCAGTAGAACCCAATTTGTAGAACCTTCTCTACAGTCTTGCGGGGACCGAATTGTCCTCCGCATGCAAGGTCATGGCAAAAGCTGAGCACACTCCTCTGTTCCTCCTCTTGTATGCATCGTCTAATAATTTGGTCGGGACAATACTTAAAAAGATACGGTTCTTCCCAGAAGAAGTACCGTACTTGGGCAAAGAAGCGGTATTGGTCTTGCTTTGTCCAGTCAGCAGGTAATTGTCTAGTGGCCACGTAATTAACAATGTCCGCATACCAGGGTTCCTTAAGAATGGCTAGGATGTGCTCGTCTGGGAAATCCTCATTGATCGGAGCTTGGATGGTTGGTGCATTAGGAATTCGTGAGAGATGATCAGCAATCACATTTTCTATACCTCGTTTATCTCAGATTTCTAAGTCAAATTCTTGAAGCAAAAGGATCCACCGAATCAGTCGGGCTTTTGCTTCCTTTTTGGTCATGAGGTATTTCAGAGCCGAGTGATCCGTAAAAACCACCATCTTTGAACCTAACAAGTAGGGCCGAAACTTTTCTAACACAAAGACAACGGCCAAGAATTCCTTCTCATTCGTTGTATAATTATGTTGGGCGTCATTCAAGGTCCTACTCAAACAGTAAATCACGTGCTGCCTATTATCGATGTGCTGTCCTAGAACAGCGCCAATAGCAAAATCAGATGCGTCACACATGATTTAAAATGGCTGGGCCCAATTAGGAGCAGAAATAATAGGCGCAGAAATAAGTTCTTGCTTAAGCTTCCCCCATGACTTGAAACATTTATCATTGAAATCAAAGGGCACGTCCTTAGCGAGCAAGTTGGTTAAGGGCCTCGCAATTTTGCTAAAGTCCTTAATGAACCATCGGTAGAACCCAGCATGCCCTAAAAAGGATCTAATATCCTTGATGCTTTTGGGTGGTGGAAGCTTAGCAATCACTTCTACTTTAGCCTTATCCACTTCTATGCCTCTCCTCGAAATCTCATAGCCCAAGATAATCCCCTGTCTCACCATGAAGTGACATTTTTTCCAGTTTAGAGTTAGCTTCTTCTCCTTGCATCTTTGTAGCACTAACTCTAGGTGATCAAGATACTGATCAAATGAATCTCCGTAGATGGAGAAGTCATCCATGAAAATCTCAAGAAACCGTTCTACCATGTCGGAGAAAAGGCTAAGCATGCACCGTTGGAATGTTGCGGGAGCATTGCACAATCCAAAGGGCATGCGTCGGTAAGCGAAGGTTCCGAATGTGCAGGTGAACGTCGTCTTTTCCTGGTCTTCTGCAGCAATGGGGATTTGATTGTATCCCGAGTACCCATCTAGGAAGCAGTAGTACTCATGTCCAGCCAAACGCTTAAGCATTTGGTCGATGAAGGGTAGCGGGAAGTGGTCTTTACGGGTAGCTGCATTAAACTTCCTGTAGTCGATACAAACACGAACCTTGGTAGGCAGTTTTGTTTGTACTAACTCTTTTTCCTCATTTTCTACCACCGTAAAGCCAGCCTTCTTTGGGACCGCATGAACAGGGCTAACCCATTGGCTATCAGAAATGGGATAAATGATCCCATTATCTAATAGTTTCAGAATTTTAGCCTTAACTGCCTCTTGCATGAGAGGGTTAAGCTTGCGTTGTGGGTCCCTCCTAGGGTTGCTTCATTGACTAAATGGATTCTATGTTGTACTATGGCTGGACTTATTCCCTTGATGTCCTTCATCGTCTATCCAATGGCTTCCCTATGTCTTTTCAGAATAGACATTAAGCTGTCCTCTTGTTGCTCAGTCAGGTGTGATGCTATGATGACTGACAAGGTGTCCTTTCCGCCCAGGTAGGCGTACTTGAGGTGTTTAGGTAAGGCTTTTAGCTCTAGGGAAGGTGTTGCTTCATTGGAGGCAATCTCTGGGCTTTCAATCCTAGGATGGGGTACACTTGGGCTTGACGCCCAATCCACTGCTGAATCTACGATCTGGTCTAGATTAAAATCCTCAGCCTCCAGATCAAACTCTGCCTCAGTTTCTGTCTCCATGCTTTTCTCATGCTCACTGGTCAGGTTTTCAATAGAATTGACCTCAAACGTCTGATCATTGACATCCCTAAGTTGTCTTCCAAGATTGAAGACATTGACTTCCTTCGTCATATCTCCAAAAGTCAATCGCATGGACCCGTTCCTACAGTTGATTATGGCATTGGCTATAGCAAGGAATGGGCACCCTAAGATGACGGGAGTTTGAGACCTAAGATTGGACACAGGTTGGGTCTCAAGCATAATGAAGTCAACGGGATAAATGAAATCCCCAACCCAGATAAGGACGTCTGTGATTTCTCCCTTCGGGATCTTCACAGATCGGTCAGCTAGCTGAATGGTGACTCGAGTTGGGCTTAGCTCATCCAACCCAAGTTGCTGGTATACTGAGAGGGGTAGCAAGTTGATACTTGCTCCCAGGTCAAGAAGTGCTCTACTGATTTCGGTCTGTCCTATAGTGCAGGAAATGGTGGGACATCCGGGATCCTTGTATTTCACCGGAATGGGACCAGACAGAATTTTGCTTATATTGGTTGCCAAGAACACTTTCTTGGGCATATTGGTCTTTCTCTTCTACGTACACATATCCTTAAGAAATTTGGCATAAGTCGGAACTTGTTGGATAGCATCAAGAAGTGGTACATTCAATTTGACCTGGTTGAACATCTCTAGCATTTTCTCCATGTGCATATTCTTATTGTTGTTTCTAAGCCTATTGCGAAAGGGTGCTACAGGCTTATGAACTTGTTCAGCAGCTTTGTCCTTGTCAGATGTTTGAGGAGCAGTTTGGGAGGAACTTGCAGAGGTGGAGGCTGGAGTGAGATCAGGATAGACTGGACTTTTCTGTTAGTAGACCTAGTTGTCTACCTTCTTTCCAGATTGCAGTGTGTGAACAGCATTGCACTGGTTAATCGATGGACCCTGAATTTCATATGCTTGATTGGAGGTTTTTGGGTTAGCTAGCGGCTGACTAGGCAAAGTACCCTTTGGTCTTTCACTTAGGGAGCTAGCTAACTGGCTCATCTGCATTTCTAATCTCGATATGGCCTGTGAATGATTGTTCAGAGTTTGTTCCTGATTTTGCATAAAAGTAGTTTGGGACTTCATGAAAGCCTCTATACTCTCCTCCAATTTACAGATTTTTTTGCCATTGGAGAGCTTTGGGAGGAGGAAGATGGGGCTTGACTGGGAAAAGGTGGTGGAGGAGTAGGATGGTGAAAATTGTTCAAGAAATTAGGCCTGGGAGGATTGTTCGGGGCTCAGGAGAAATTTGGGTGATTCCTCCAACCGGGATTGTAGGTCTGTGAGTTGTGAGGCAGCCGTGAGTAAGCCGCATTCAGGTGTCCGGTGGCACTTGCTGGGCATGGAAAATGGGGCACTATTCAAAGACATGGTTTGGTGCCCGACAATATGAACAACCCGGATTGTGAATTGGTGGTTGGTTGATCTGGTTGACACTGGCAGGCTCTTTTGTTTCTAGAGCCTCTATCCTCCTCATTAGGGTAGCAATCTTAGCCTCGACAGCTATGGATGATTCTAGAGATAGGAGCCCTCCTCTTGAAGCTATAGATTGTGAATTCTTAGGTTTTTCCGAGGATGGCTCCCATTGCAGGGTTTTCTCCGCTAAATCCTCAAATAAATCCCAACCCTGATTCTCATCCTTCCGCAAGAACCCTCCCTGACACATCGTTTCTAATAGGGTCTTTGTCTGATAATCTAGACCATCGTAGAGAATCTGGAACTGACGCCATTTCTCCACGCCATGATGAGGGCACTGAGCTAGGAGATCTTTGAATCGCTCAAAGTATCTTCAAAATGGTTCGCTCAGTTCTTGCCTAAACTGCATGATGTTGTTCCTAATGAGGAAGTTTTGTGAATTGGGTAGAATTTCTTCAAGAAAGCCTTGACGAAATCATCCCACGTCGTGACTGAATCTGCTGCCAAACTGTACAACCATTTCTTAGCTAGGTCCTTTAGGAAAAAAGGGATAAAACATAACCTAACGACATCGTCTCCTAGCTGGAATAAACGCATCATGAGGCACACTTCTTCAAATTCCCTAACAAAGAAGTATGCGTCCTCTGATTCTAAACCATGAAATTTGGGAAGAGTGTTAATGAAATGGGGCTTTAACTCGAAATTATTGTCGTTTGCTTCAAGAAGTTTAATACAGGATGGCAATAAGGTTCTGATCGGGTAAAATCTATCCTGAAATGAAGCCATCACCGGTTCTGGATGCAAGGTGATTTGTCACATATGTTGCATATATTTTGTCACCTTACCATGCTTTCTAGCTAATAAATCCTCTTAATAAGTTTTCTTTTTCTTTGCTAAATGTAGGCCCAAGTGCTTAAAGAAAGAAAAGAGAAACAAGCCCAAAACCCCACCAAATTCTGAATTAATTCAGAATAAATTCGAAATGAGGAAATTAGGGCTAAATCTTGGCATATCAAGAGGTTGAGAAGAATTCTCCCTGAATCGATCGGTTGAAGCCACACAATCAAGGCTGTTTCATCAACAGTTTGGAGCAGAAACAAGAAAACCAGCAACAGATACGCGTCCAACACCAAACCAGGAGACTCCCTCCCTTGGGTGTGGCCACGTGGCCACAGCAGGGCCACAGAAACGCAGCCCAAGCCTCGTTTCCACAGCCAAACTGATTCTGTTGGGGGAGCGTTTGCTCCCCCAATCTTCCCGGGATTCTCCTCGTTGGGTTTTTAGCTATAAATATGGGTTTCAGCAAAGAAAAATGTACCGAAGACTAGGATTAAGTTTTGTGTTTATTTTCTTAGGATTTAGGCTCTTTGTTAGCTAGCATAAAAGTTGTAATCTTGTTATTTACTTTGTAGTCCAGTATCAAAACTTGTGAGAGAGAGGAACTGAGAGCTTGTACTTGAAGATTGAAGTGACAGCAATACAAGAATCAAGCCACATTTCCTTCCACTCTTGTTTCGGTATGTCGTGCATTATTTTGATTTCTTCTTCATTTTCTATGGATAACTAAACGGTTTTCTGGGCTCGCTATCGCAATTCTCTTTTACTCTCCTTCTCTCCTGTTTTCAAAAGAAAAAGACCCGATGACTCATATGAATGCCTTACTTAAAAGCCTTTCTTTTGAAAGTGTTCTTGAAGGCACATGAGGATGGGTTTGGATTGTTGAATTCTCACTTCTTTCATGAACATCTCTTGAATTGTTTTTACTTCATTCTTGCTTCTTCGCGCTTGATGTTTTAATATTCAATTCTCACGATTTCTTGAAGAAAAGACTCAACTCTTCTAACCATCTTATGTGCTTTACTCAAAGCTTTCTAAAAATCAACTTTAAGTTTTGCAAATGATCACTTGAGGCACTTAACATTTTAAGAGAAGAATGAACAATTGAGTAGTGAGATAGTGAGCCCAGATTTGCTTTCTTATTATACAACAACAAAACAATTCTCAAGCTTTCTAAATCACCTTCTCCAAAAACCTTTTCTAAAAGTTGCAATTTCTCTTTAATCATCTCTTTCTTTCCATTCTCTTTTTCATAAAAAACGAACACAATTCCTTGTTTTTAAGCAATTCACTGAAACGCTTCCATCACATTCCTCCTCATGGACACGACCCATTAGCCACAAGCTACACGGTAATCTCTTAAACTCATTAATTGTTCTTTCTTTTAGCAATCAATTTTTGGCGCCGTTGCCGGGGAGGGAACGGTGTATTTGTTTTCTAACAAGTTTTGTGTGTTGTTTTAGGGACTTGAAGATCAAAATCTAGCATTCAAGCTTTGTAAGAGAAGACTTGCAAATTCTGTGCACCTACTCTCGAAAGTAGGAAACAGAGTTTCAAGAAATTGCTTTGCAAAATCTGAAAAAATTCATTGGACTACTAAAAACTCTTTTTAGCAGGACATATTGCTCGCAAAAATTTCAGTTTTTATATGTCATATTTGTGCTATTTCTGCTATCCAACATCCCTGTTTTAAGCCAACAGTAAAACATTTGTTGAAAAGTTAAAAAAATTGATTAGACATTTGCATTTTAGGCACGAGTTTTTTCAATTCATTTACTTTACTGTTGAAGAGTGCTGGAGCAAGGTACGTACGCATTGCATTCAGAATAGGACTCATTTTTTGGTTGATTTATATCGCTTTGAGTGAATCTTTTTTATCTTGTACACTTGCACAAATTGATTTTAAGGGCAACACCCAATAACAAGATAAGGTAGGGATTTAATCACCCTTTCTTGGCCAAAAATCAGACTCCAAGCCCTCACAAACCTAAGTCTAAATAAAATCTGATAGACGTTGGCCTTAGGGACATCTCGAACTCACTATGAGATTATCCTAAAGAGGGAAGGTGTTGGAAATTGACTCCTGTCAAATCAGTGTCTAGGAAGGGGATTGAGGGCCGAAAGCCCGAAGATTGGTGGTTACTTAATTAAGGATCGTCTTTGACGGAAAACCTCCCACCAATCTTGCCCTGACCTGGCTGATTAGCTTGTGGTCAAAGTCTACATTCTACCTCTTGTGGATAAT
The DNA here is from genome assembly GCA_038442645.1 of Agave tequilana. NCBI lineage: Eukaryota > Viridiplantae > Streptophyta > Magnoliopsida > Asparagales > Asparagaceae > Agave > Agave tequilana. The sequence continues at coordinate 86,245 of JAVJIF010011761.1, read as the reverse complement.
CAACCAGTTAGGAGTTGTCTAGGTCGAGGTTACCTTAGACTAGGTTTGGTTGATTTCTATTGTTGACTGTTGTTTGAACTTGTTGTGATTGTGATTGTGTTTGTGTATGCAAGTGTGGTCGAGAGACCCTAATTCATCTAGGTTGACTAGAAACACATCACCACCCAAGTTTGAACCAAGACCAGTTCCGGTAATGGCTCAATCAACATCTCTACAGGATAGGTTCTACCCCATTAGGACCTCACTTCCATCTTGCATTCAACTTCCATCGGTTGGTGAATACAATTTTGAGCTCAAGCCTCAATTCATCAACACACTCCCCAAGTTTCATGGCCTAGAGTCCGAAGATGCCTACTTCTTCATAAGAGAATTTGAGGAAGTATGTCTAATGATGAAAATCCCACACCTTGTAGACGATGCTATTAGGTTGAGATTTATCCCTTTCGCACTTAAGGACCTAGCAAAGAAGTGGCTCTACAGCTTAGCAGCCGGTTCCATCACATCCTGGGATGGTTTCATCAAGGTTTTCTTGAAGGAATTCTATCCTATCCATAAAACCGCTCTCATTAGGAAGACGACCATGTAGAGGTAGGATTTAGCGTAGTTTTCCATTTTGTAGTATAGGTTTTGTTTTCTTTTTATGTAACTTTAATTTGTATGTAAGCTTAGGTTAGATGAAGATTCATGTAAGTAAGAGAGAGAGGCTTTTGTTGAGAGTGACACCGATGTACCCTCCTCCTTTCTTCCATTGTTTCTGCAAGCAATAAAGGTAAATACTTTTTTTATGTTTGTCTCTTTACTTTTGTTTTCTTTTGTTTTCTTCTTTCTCTTTCTACTTTACCTCTTTTGGTTTTGTTGAGCTTGCAAGTGAATCCAGAAGCATAAGTATAACGATGTTGTCTGAGTGCCAACGATACTTCATGAAGATGTTCTCCTCCTCAAAATCCGTATCACTTCATTCTTGCGCGGCTTGATGATATAATGCGAATGGGGACTGAGCTCGATCCTATGACTTATGCGTTGAACGCCTCCGAAGCAAGGTAGAACATGCAAGGTTTCCAGGTAAGTCATTAACCAAACTAGGTTAGTATTTCTTTAACCTTCTCTCTTTTCTTTTATTTCTTAGTTTAGATCGCCAACACGATTTCTTTCACCACATCTCCCAAATCTTCTTTCATTCTTTTCCAATTCATTTGTACATAGTCACTTTCTGGTTTTCTCTACCTTCTTCATCTATCGCTTTCTTTCTAACTTTAACATAACTCGTTTTCATTTTCATTTCTTTAAACAAAGAAGAACTTTTGTTTGTCTTCATATTTCAATACAAACCCTAAATAGCTTCTATCGCTAACCCTCCTTGTGGATCACGACCCGCATAGCCACTTGCTATTGCGGTAGAATTGAGCACTTGCACATCTCTATTTCTAAATCTAAAATTCTGTATTTTTTGTGCAGGTTTAAGCTTCAATCAAATTTTGGCGCCGTTGCTGGGAACTTAGTGAACTGTTCTGGAGGTACTTTGAACGCTTTAAAGACCTCCTTGTCCAATGTCCACACCATGGAATAGAGAAATGGTGACAATGCCAAATTCTCTATGACGGTTTAGACTATTCCACCAAAAACCCTCTTAGAAAGTATGTGCAAAGGGGGTTTCTTGCAGAAAGATGAAGATGAAGGATGGGATTTGTATAAAAATTTGGCTGAGAAGACCATCCAATGGGAATCTGCTAATGAGACCTCTAGGAATCCTAACTCCATCTCTTCAAAAGGAGGTCTCCATTCCATCGAATCGTCCATCGCTAATGAGGCTAAGTTAGCTAACCTGGCTAGAAGACTGGAAGCTCTAGAAACAAAAGAACCAAGTCCTGTCAATCAAGTCAGCCCGAACCAATTTTCAACACCGGCTGCACTTACTGTCAAGCCATGAATCATGTGTTCGAGGAGTGCCCAATGTTTCAGGCTCAGCAATCCTACCATGAACCGATGAATGCGGCCTTTTCAAGACCGAATAATAACCCTTACGCTCCGACGTACAATCCCGGCTGGAGAAATCACCCTAATTTCTCATGGAGCCAGAATAACTCGGACCATTCACGATCAAATCATACTAGCCACTTCCATCATGGTAATAATTCTTCCAATCATCAACCCAACTTCTCTAATTTTCATAATAATTCTCCCAACCATCCACCAAACTTTCCGAATTATCAACAAAACTTTCCCAACCAAGCTCAATAATCCTCCTTCCAGAATCCTCAATTAGAAAGGAGAATGACTGACTTTGAAAGAAACATAGAGACATATATGAAAAACCAAGACTCTCTCATGCAAACCATTCAGAGGTTAGAGGTTCAAATGAGTCAACTAGCCAACCCACAGAATGAGAGACAAAAGGGTACCCTGCCTAGTCAGCCAGTCACCAATCCGAGGAATTCCCAACAAGCTCATTTGGCTGAGGATCCTTCATTCAATCAATGTAATGTTGTTCATACATTAAGGTCAGGAAAGAGAGTTGATAACCAAGTGTCAACACCAACCAATCCCGTTCAGCACAACCAGAATCAAGCCTCCACCTCATCTAATCCAATTTCTTCCAATTCTGACGAATCTGAAAAAGACAAGTCAGCCAGCCAGGTGCACCAGCCTATAGTAGCATTTCCTAATAGGCTGAAAAACAACAAGCAAAATTCTCACATGGACAAGATAATCGAGATGTTTAACCAAGTGAAGATAAATGTGCCACTTCTTGATGCCATCCAACAAGTTCCCGTTGGCCCAGAGGCCTTCCACTCTAGTTTTGATGATGACTAACTCATGTAGTTATATGTACTAATAATCTTGTGATTTTAGTTTCAGATCATTAATCAAGTTATTAATAGGTGATTAGCTTCAACAAGATGATTTGGAAGCTTTCACATGTTGATTCAAGAGCCCGAGCGTCAAAGATCATATATAGCACTTACTCGGTGGATCAAAGAGTTTTGGATCGAGTCGGCTTCGAGATTGCGCTCTACAAGAAGACTTCGGTACCATATTTTAGTTTTGTGTTTAGATCCAAATTGTAAAGATTAGAATAGTATGATATGCTCAAGTTCACAACACACACGTTTCATGTCTTGAATATTGGATTTCGGTTTTTTCGTTTTTGGTTTAACCGATCTTGGTTTCATGAATAGATAGATCAAAACAAGTTTACATGGTTTAGTGTATATTAGATTTGTTCTATATACATGCATGCTTCAACTATTTAAACAAACTTAGTTTGATAGTCTATTTCATGTGTTTTATGTTTTGGTATTTCTAACAAAACATATTTTGGAATTAATGTCAAAAACATGGATATATATGTTTCATGTATATAGGATTATATCCATATACATCATGCCTAAATGTTGTTTAATATCATGTTTTTGTATTTGGAAGAGTTTTGGACAAAATGTATTTTCTATTCAAAAATCCAAGTTTTAGAAAATACGGTTTTTGGTTTTTAGAAAATATTGTAAGATACAAAAATAGTTTTAATTGCTTGATATTTGAGTCAAAACTTTTATCATATGTTTATATATCAATACAAATTGTCAAAACTATTTTTGGGGATTTTTAAGTAGTTTACAAGAATTTATTGGATATTTAATTCCTCAGTTTTTCTGTCCAGAATAGCCTCTGCCAGGCTAGGTCGGTCGACCCGAACGGTCGGCCGCACCAAGTAGCCGGTCGACCGTTAGGGTCGACCGACGTGCACGGATACGTGCACGCTGGCTGCCTATTGGGCCGGCCGACCGCGCGGTCGACCGACTGCATGCAGGCTAGTCTCTGTTTGTTTCGGTCGACCGGGCGGTCGACCGGTAGCTGGCAACGGTCAAAATGTGACCGTTGGACGGTCAACCGCACGGTCGACCGGCAGGGTATTTTTGGCAGATTTGGCTGCTAACGACTATATTTTTCTGGGGGCTATAAATACCCCATTGGAAAGAGTTTTTCTCTAAGATTTTGTGTGCGAATTTTTCCTTACTCTCTGGCGTTTTCACAACAATCAAAAGAAGTTTTTGATTTAAATTGAACAATCTATTTGGTGTTTTTTCTAGGGTTGGAAGATCAAAGAAAAGGATTTTTGGGAAAAGATTTTGATTCAACTTCTATATCTTAGTTTCAGTTTTTCCCAAGGATTTTCTTTGTGATTTTGATTTCCATTCTATTGGTTTTCTTGACACTTGAGCAACATCTACTTTCTTATTCTATAGGATCTTTGTGTGGGAGAAAGAAATTGTTTGTGGTTGTTGTTTAGACCACCAAGTTGTAAAACCCAATCTTTGCTTGGCTTTGTGCCTTGGGTTGTATCCCTCAAGTTGTGAGGTGATCCTTGTGTTTGCTTTGTGCTAATCCCTCAAGTTGTGAGGTAATTATTTTGTTGGATTGGAGCTTGCCTCAAGGAGGAGGTTGTGGTTGTAAAGAGAGGAGTTGGGTACTCCTTGTGAGAGTTCTTTGTGGACTAGCTAGTGGATTAGAAATCCTTCGTGTGTCGAAGGCGGGGATGTAGAGCTGAGTGCTCGAACCTCGAAACATATCTTGTTGTTTGCGCTTGATCCATTGACTCTCTCTCTATCTCTCTCTTTACTTTGTGCCTTGCAACTATTCATATTGTGCATTAATAATTGCCTGGCTTGGTTGTGTGTGCATCACTTGTTGATTGCACTTGAGTGTATTGCATTAAGTTTTTAAATTCCGCATTGAGTTCATTAGATTAGCATAATCACCTATTCACCCCCCCTCTAGGTGATTTTTCAATTGGTATCAGAGCCTACGCTCCTGATATTTAGGTTTAACCACCTAGGAGTGAGATCTTAGTTTGCTAATCTTCATTTGCATTTTTCATTTGCACACATTTAGGTTGCACTCATGGATAGCCCTCCTATGTTTGACCATCTTAGACTTGATGCTTGGAAGGCCAATATGAGTAGACATTTAAAAAGCCTAGGACATCTAGTTTATCAAGCCTCTACTGAAGAATCATTCCCTAATAGTAGCAAACATAAAAAGGCTAATGCATTAGCACTTAGAGCACTTAAAGCATCTCTCAATGAAGATCTTTTATATGTGTTTGATCGTTATGACTCGGCTTTTGCAGTTTGGAGTATATTAACGTCTCCCGAGCTACCCGTGATTATCAACAAGTTGAGGAGATCTAGGAGAGACAAGTCCGACGAGCATTGCCTCATGGTCAAAGGGAAAAACTCCCTTGAGGTACAATCGGATTCTCAACTAGATGATTGCTCTAGTTCCTATTGCGATGGTTGCTTAGAAGCTCAAACCTTAAATATGGATCTTGCCACAAAGCTTGAAAATTTCTTGAAAAAACACAAACTTTTGAAAGAGGATAATCTTATTTTGAAAAATGAATTAAAGGATTTGTGTTCTAATTTTGAATTGGTTTTGCAAGAGAAGGAAGAGATTACTAGTGAACGTGACTCACTAAGATCTTAACTAGACCTTGCCCTTAATGAGATTGATGTTTTAAAAAGCAAAAATGATTGTAATGATGTTGTGAAAAACAATGATGTTTTATCCTCTAAATTGGATTTTATTTTAAAAGATAACCTTGTTTTGAAAAATGAAATTGATTCTATTACAAAAGAATTAGATTTAGTTTTAAAGAAAAATGAATCTTTGAAAAATGATTTAGATTCTCATGTGTGCCATGCTAGTATAGCTTCTTCTTCTTCTTGCACACCTATTGCATGCTCCACTTTATCTTCCACTATTGAAAATGATATAAATATTTTGAAGAAAAGTGTTGAATGTTTGGGCTCCACTTTGAGCCAATGCACATTGAATCATTCACGTTTGGAAACCTTAGTTCGCAAGAAATAAGGTCCATCTTTGCATGCACACCCTACACGGCATACACATGCTTTCCACGGTCACCACCATCACACGTATGCTCATGTGTACACATGTACACATTGTGGCCGAAAAGACCATCTTGCTAGATTTTGTTATGATCGTTTACATATTGAAAATTTAGCAACTAATCTTGTTTGGGTTAGAAAGGATACTAACCCCTGTGGACCCAAAAAGAAATGGGTACCAAAGACCACCTCTATGCTTTTTGATGTAGGTGGGAGCTCTCGCATCACGTGAGAGTATTGGTGCCTTGAGGTGGATGCGTTCTAAGCTTAAAAGAGAACCATTTGGATGCTTCACTCTCAAGGGGATTTGGTGGGAGGACCACCGTGGTTTGGAGAATTAGAGATGCACCTTCATCGGTTTTGGTATCACTCTCTAACTCCCGTTTTTATTATGCATGTTTTTCATGTTCATCAATTTATAGCATGCCATGGTTTATTGTTCATTATGCTTATGTCATGTTGATTAGATTAGTGCTATACATGTTTAGTTACTTGAGACACCCATGTTTTATATGGATCTATATTTAGTGTTCTCACCTTGTTTAAACTAACATGTATGCCCTAGATCTAATGCACATGCATATGCATTATGACCATTTGAATATTTATGATTGTATGATTTCTGTTTTTGCCACATGTTTTGATGTTTATAGACTATTATGTATATCATGATTCTTATAGCATGTAGATTTACACAATGATCATGTTTATGATTTTCATGATGATTTACATCCCGTTTTATGCTTAATGATTTGATTACTTGTTTAGATGTTAGTTTTCATTAAGACTAGAATTTATACTTGTACATAAAAGTGGGACACAAATAAATCTTTATATATGTTTGTGCTTGGATGCTTATTTGTACCCATTAGATGTGCTAGTATAGTCTAGTTTTGATGATTCATGCATTCTAACTTGTATTCCTCATTTTGAACATATTTTATGATCATGTGTTTTAACTTCATGTATATGTCTATCTTGTCCAAACTATTGATTATACATGTACATCCTTTGAGCCACGTGCCTTCATGCATATACTTTTGTGGACTCATTATGTTTAGGATATGTATGTATACTTTAGTTTGTACATGACATACATATACCTTGAAGTTTAAATCGTTTTGATGATTTTCATGTTTTTAGGTAATTTCTATTGGTAATGAAAATTTAATTTTTATGTTTTCATGTTTTCAAGGAATTTCATATGAGCTTAATTGAATATTTTCATGTTGATATGTGTCACATTATACTTATACACTCACTTTATTAGTTTACTCATGATTTATTTTCATGAGACTATGATATGAGCTTTATGGACTCGAGTGTTTAGTGATCATGTGATTTACATGTGTTTCATGAAAAACAACTTTGTTTTATTCCTTACTTGAAGGATTTCGTACTAGTCTTAAAAGTTTTTCCTATAACTAGTTCATATTCTTCACTATGGTAGAGATTTTCAAACATACTACATTTTCAAATCCATCTTGAAAACCCCTACCTTCGATGGGAGGTTGGATGGGAGATCATGTTCATGTATGCCTTAAAATGAAAATCACTTAAAAACTTGAACCATGATTGGGAGGTAGTTATATGATGTATACACATGATCTTATTGTTATTTCAATTGGTATCATTGAATTCTTTCAATTGGTATCAATCTTGACCCTTCTTGTATACTCATATATGTTTGTATGTATGTATGCTTTCTATTCCAAGAATATCAATTTCAATTGGTATCTATTTTTCATACATATATATGTTTTATTTGTGCTTATTATATCCCTATATCTTTAAGCACAAAATCTTGTTTATGCTAGTGCTTGAGCTTTAATTTTGTTTCAATTGATTACTTTTAAATTGGTATCAAGCCTACGCATTGTTTTTGTTTGTATTTCATAAAGGGGGAGAAAATTCGTATTTCATCTTTCGATTGGTATTTGTACTCCCATACTTTATGATTGAAAATTCAAATTTGGTATCATATGTTCAAAATGAAAAATATTTACAATTGGTATCAAAATTTTTTTGGATAATTCAAAATTTATTATGTTTAATTTCAATTGGTATCAAGATTTTCATGCGTTTTGCTTAAAATTGGTATCAATTTTTTTTGTTTGTTTCCTTTCAATTGGTATCAAGATGCTATTCTTTGACGTATTTTCAATTGATATCTTAATTGATAGTCACCCCTATTTGGTTTTGTTTTTGTTTTAGACAAAAGGAGAGAACATTGTTTTATTGCTTTTAACCCCTCATTGATTCATTATTTCGAACAAAAAGGGGGAGAAAAATTTATTGATTTGGTTCTACTTTTACCCCTTATTGATTGTTTCTTTGTATTAAAAAGGGGGAAAAGATTTTGTTTTGTTTTGGTTTTTACCCCTTTGTTGATGATTGACAAAAAGGGGGAGAAAGATCTTGAGTTTATATATGCATGTTTATGTTTGCATGTATTAAGTTTAATTATTAAGTTTAATTTAGTTTAATTTTAATTGGTATCTAGAGCATGTTTTGTAATTGGTATCTAGAGCATGTTTTGTTTTTGAACATTTCATTGGTATCTAGAACTTTTTATTGTTTATGCATAGATATGCATGTTTCATGATTCATGTTTAAGAGCCTTCATTGCATATTCTTTATGTTTATTTGTTTATGCATGAGTTAAGGGGGAGCTTCTTTGAAGCTTAACTTTAATCCATGCATATATAACTCCATGAGTTTTGTCATCATCAAAAAGGGGGAGATTGTTGGCCCAGAGGCCTTCCACTCTAGTTTTGATGATGATTAACTCATGTAGTTATATGTACTAATAATCTTGTGATTTTAGTTTCAGATCATTTATAAAGTTATTAGTAGGTGATTAGCTTCAACAAGATGATTTGGAAGCTTTCACATGTTGATTCAAGAGCCCGAGCGTCAAAGATCATATATAGCACTTGCTCGGTGGATCAAAGAGTTTTGGATCGAGTCGGCTTGGAGATTGCGCTCTACAAGAAGACTTCGGTACCATAGTTTAGTTTTGTGTTTAGATCCAAATTGTAAAGATTAGAATAGTATGATATGCTCAAGTTCACAACACACACGTTTCATGTTTTGAATATTGGATTTCGGTTTTTCCGTTTTGGTTTAACCGATCTTGGTTTCATGAATAGATAGATCAAAACAAGTTTACATGGTTTAGTGTATATTAGATTTGTTCTATATACATGCATGCTTCAACTATTTAAACAAACTTAGTTTGATAGTCTATTTCATGTGTTTTATGTTTTGGTATTTCTAACAAAACATATTTGGAATTAATGTCAAAAACATGGATATATATATATTTTCATGTATATAGGATTATATCCATATACATCATGCCTAAATGTTGTTTAATATCATGTTTTTGTATTTGGAAGAGTTTTGGACAAAATGTATTTTCTATTCAAAAATCCAAGTTTTAGAAAATACGATTTTTGGTTTTAGGAAATATTGTAAGATACAAAATAGTTTTAATTGCTTGATATTTGAGTCAAAACTTTTATCATATGTTTATATATCAATGCAAATTGTCAAAACAATTTTTGGGAATTTTTAAGTAGTTTACAAGAATTTATTGGATATTTAATTCCTCAGTTTTTCTGTCCAGAACAGCCTCTGCCAGGCTAGGTCGGTCGACCCGAACGGTCGGCCGCACCAAGTAGCCGGTCGACCGTTAGGGTCGATCGACGTGCACGGATACGTGCACGCTGGCTGCCTATTGGGCCGGCCGACCGTGCGGTCGACCGACTGCATGTAGGCTAGTCTCTGTTTGTTTCGGTCGACAGGGCGGTCGACCGGTAGCTGGCAACGGTCAAAATGTGACCGTTGGACGGTCGACCGCATGGTCGACCGGCAGGGTATTTTTGGCAGATTTGGCTGCCAACGGCTATATTTTTCTGGGGGCTATAAATACCCCATTGGAAAGAGTTTTTCTCTAAGATTTGTGTGCGAATTTTTCCTTACTCTCTGGTGTTTTCACAACAATCAAAAGAAGTTTTTGATTTAAATTGAACAATCTATTTGGTGTTTTTGCTAGGGTTTGGAAGATCAAAGAAAAGGTTTTTGGGAAAAGATTTTGATTCAACTTCTTTATCTTGGTTTCAGTTTTTCCCAAGGATTTTCTTTGTGATTTTGATTTCCATTCCATTGGTTTTCTCCACACTTGAGCAACATCTATTTTCTTATTCTATAGGATCTTTGTGTGGGAGAGAGAAATTGTTTGTGGTTGTTGTTTAGACTACCAAGTTGTAAAACCCAATCTTTACTTGGCTTTGTGCCTTGGGTTGTATCCCTCAAGTTGTGAGGTGATCCTTGTGTTTGCTTTGTGCTAATCGCTTAAGTTGTGAGGTGATTGTTTTGTTGGATTGGAGCTTGCCTCAAGGAGGAGGTTGTGGTTGTAAAGAGAGGAGTTGGGTACTCCTTGTAAGAGTTCTTTGTGGACTAGCTAGTGGATTAGAAATCCTTCGTGTGTCGAAGGCGGAGATGTAGAGCTGGGTGCTTGAACCTCGAAACATATCTTGTTGTCTGCGCTTGATCTATTGACTCTCTCTATCTCTCTCTTTCTTTGTGCCTTGCAACTATTCATATTGTGCATTCATAATTGCCTGGCTTGGTTATGTTGTGCATCACTTGTTGATTGCACTTGAGTGTATTGCATTAAGTTTTTAAATTCCGTATTGAGTTCATTAGATTAGCATAATCACCTATTCACCCCCCTCTAGGTGATTTTTCTGTTCCTTCCTATGCTAAATTTCTTAAGGACATGTGCACCAAGAAGAGAAAGACTAATGTTCCAAAAAAGGTCTTCTTAGCCACTAACATTAGTGAGCTATTATCGGGTCCTATCCCTGTCAAATACAAAGATCCAAGTAGTCCCACCATTGCCTGCACAATGGGACAAGCCGAGATTAGTCGTGCACTTCTTGACTTGGGGGCAAGTATCAACTTGCTACCATTCTCTGTTTATCAACAACTCGGGTTGGGCGATTTTAGTCCAACTCGAGTCACCATCCAACTGGCTGACCGTTCTGTTAAAGTTCCAAAAGGGGAGATTAATGATGTCCTGATTCGGGTAGGAGAGTTCATTTACCTTGTCGATTTCATAGTTCTGGAGGCACAACCTATGTCCAACTCAAATCATAGGGCTCAAACTCCTGTTATCCTAGGGCAACCATTCCTTGCTACTGCTAATGCCATCATCAACTGTAGGAATGGGTCTATAAGGTTAACCTTTGGGGACATGACTAGAGAAGTCAATGTCTTCAATCTAGGAAAACACCCCGCGATATCGAGGACCAAACATTTGAAGTCAACCTAATTGAGAACTTGACAAGTGAACATGGGGAAGAATTGGAGTTTAGAAATAGAGAGTGACTTCGGGTTAGAGTCTGACGACTTTAATCTCGATCAGGTTATAGATTCTGCTGTGAATTAGGCCTCAAACCCTATTTCACCAACAATGGAGCAAACAGATTTGACTAGTCCTACCAGTGAGCCTTCCTCTTCCTTAGAATTGAAAACCTTACCAGCGCATCTTATGTACGCCTATCTAGGCAAACAAGAGACCTTTTCTGTCATCATTGCCTTCCATTTAAATGACGGGGAAGAAGAAGATCTGAAAGCTGTTCTAAGAAAACATAGGGAAGCCATTGGATGGACTATGACTGATATCAAGGGATTAAGTCCAACCATCTTCACATCGAATTCATCTCAATGAAGATGCCACACCTAAGAGAGACCCGCAGCGTAGGTTAAACCCTATAATGCAAGAGGCTGTTCATGCTGAAATCATAAAACTCTTAGACAATGGGATAATTTATCCCATTTCTGATAGCCAATGGGTCAGTCCTGTCCACGCGGTTCCAAAGAAATCCGGTTTCACCGTAGTGGAAAACGAGAACAAAGAGTTGGTTCAAACTCGACTTCCCACGAAGATCCGAGTTTACATCGACTATAGGAAACTGAATGCTGCAACTCGTAAGGACCATTTTCCACTTCCCTTCATTGATCAAATGCTTGAACGTTTGGCGGGTCACGAGTATTACTGTTTCTTGGACGGTTACTCGGGCTATAACCAGATCTCTATCGCTCCTGAGAACCAAGAAAAGACTACGTTTACATGTCCATTTGGGACGTTTGCCTATCGTCGAATGCCATTCAGCTTATGCAATGCCCCGGCAACGTTTCAATGTTACATGTTGAGTCTTTTCTCTGATATGGTAGAACGATTCTTAGAGATCTTTATGGATGATTTTTCCATCTACGGAGATTCATACACTCAATGTCTCCACCATTTAGAACTCGTCCTCCAACGTTGTGCTGAGAAAAATCTGACACTGAACTGGGAGAAATGCCACTTCATGGTAAAACATGGAATTGTCTTAGGTCATGAGATCTCCAAGAAAGGAATCGAAGTGGATAGAGCCAAAATTGAGGTTATTGCTAAGCTACCCATGCCAAAATGCGTTAAGGACATTAGATCCTTCCTAGGACACGCTGGTTTCAACCGAAGATTTATCAAGGATTTTAGCAAAATTGCTAGGCCCTTGATTAATCTGTTAGCTAAGGATGTGTCCTTCACTTCGATGCTGAATGCGTAAATTCTTGGGAGAAACTTAAGAGAGAGCTTATTTCTGCACCAATCATATCTGCACCGGATTAGTCTAAGCCGTTTGAGATCATGTGCGATGCTTTCGATTTTGCCATAGGCGCTGTCCTAGGACAACGCATTGATAACAAACAGCATGTGATCTACTACTCTAGTAGGACTCTCAACGATGCTCAAATGAACTACACTACAACTGAGAAGGAATTCTTGGCAGTAGTGTTTGCCTTAGAGAAGTTTCGTCCCTACCTACTAGGGTCCAAAACCACCGTTTTCACCGATCATTCTGCGCTTAGGTACCTCATGATGAAGAAGGATGCCAAGGCCCGACTCATTCGTTGGATCCTCCTTCTTCAAGAATTTGATCTTGAGATTCGAGATAAGAAAGGCGTAGAAAATGTCGCTGCTGACCACCTCTCACGGATCCCTAATTCTCCATGCAACGAATTACCCATAAATGAGGATTTTCCTGATGAACATCTCTTAGCTATCTCTAGGGAACCTTGGTTTGCTGATATAGTGAATTACTTAGTCACAAACCAAACTCCGTCTCATTGGTCAAAAAATGATGTTTACCGGTTCTTATCCCAAGTCCGGTATTTCTTTTGGGAGGAACCGCATCTTTTCAAGTACTGTTCTGACCAAATTATTAGGAGATGCATTCCCGATGAGGAGGTTAAGAGTGTTTTATTCTTCTGTCATGAACTTGCATGCGGTGGACATTTTGGTCCCCGTAAGACTGCTAAAAAAGTGCTGCAAAGTGGGTTTTATTGGCCCACTCTGTTCAAGGATGCTTATGAATTTTGCAAGACGTGCTCTAGATGCCAAATGGTAGGAAGGATTTCAAACCGAAATATGATGCCCCTCAACCCAATTCTAGAAATAGAACTCTTTGATGTTTGGGGCATCGACTTTATGGGTCCATTTCCTAATTCATTTGGGAACCAATACATATTGGTTGCTGTGGATTACGTGTCCAAGTGGGTAGAAGCCATTCGTTATAAACCTAATGATAACAAAGTTGTCATAAAGTTTTTGAAAGAGAACATTTTTTCCCGCTTCGGAACCCCTCGTGCTATCATCAGTGATAATGGCACTCACTTTTGCAATAGATCTTTTGAAGCTCTTATGCGAAAGTATGCCATAACTCACAAGTTGTCCACACCTTATCATCCTCAAACCAGTGGGCAAGTTGAGGTTTCAAATAGACAGGTCAGCTTATATTGGAGAAAACTGTGAACCAAAACCGGAAAGATTGGTCCATCAAACTCGTAGATGCTCTATGGGCCTACAGGACCGCTTTCAAGACGATTCTAGGAATGTCTCCCTATAGGTTAGTCTATGGCAAACCTTGTCACTTGCCCGTTGAGTTAGAGCACCGAGCCTTATGGGCAATCAAGCAGCTGAATTTCGACTTGACTAAGGCCGGTGACCTTCGGAAATTACAAATTTCCGAATTGGAGGAATTGAGAAATGAGGCCTATGAAAATGCTAGGATCACTAAAGATAGAGTCAAGATTTTTCATGACAAGCACATCATAAGAAAAACCTTTGTCTCTAGACAAAAAGTCTAACTCTATAATTCTAGGCTTCATCTTTTTTCAAGAAAATTGAAATCGAGAGGGACTAGGCCATTCGTTGTAAAAACCGTGTTTCCACATGGTGCAGTTGAGATCAGTGACCCCAAGAATGGAAATGACTTAAGGTAAATGGTCAACGCCTTAAACCTTTCTTGGAATCGGTGCCGGTAAATGAAACGGCAATGGTCTTTTTGACCCAGTGTATCGGTAACTTTCCTCCTTTCCATTTTATTTCATGCACTTATACATTTCTTTCATACATTGGGGACAATGCATAAGATAAGTGCGGGGGAGGGTTCTAACATGACTGATATAAAAAAAAAAAACTTTTTGAAAAGGGTAAACAATATTTTGATATTTTTTGTAAGAAATTAAGTCAATTTTAAGGAATAGGAGAATCATAATTAGGATTTCTTACACTTGGTCAAAACAAGATAACTTATTTGATTTTTAGGGTTAGGAAGAAAATTTGTGAAAGTAATTTAGTCTTGATATTTACCTTGATGAAATTTGCACACAAAATACACTTACACACTTAGGGTTTAAAAGCAGAGACTCTTATGCCTTATAAAAATATATGATAAAAAAAAGTCTAATTATTGATTAGCTAGGTGCTTTGCCTAAGCAAGCCTTAGTATTATGCAAAAGATAATTAGATAAGTTTGAAAAAAAATGTGTATATAATCCTCTGATTAAGCTGGGTATTTATGCCTCATGAAGCATAAGTATTCACGCCTAAAAGGGGTACATCGTATAAATAAAAACCTTGGTTTCATGGCCTTATCTGCTCGAGTGTTTAAGTCCTTAGGGGTGTTTTCTCACCTGGTGCCCTAAAACTGTCTGGTTTGGGTGTCACCGACTGAAGGCTCGTTACATGGGCAGATTAGAAAGCCTAATGAAATTGAGGAATAAATTTCACCAAAAATAAATAAATATAAGGCATAGGAGTTAATGTTAAAGAACCTTAGTCAGCTTCACCGTCACGATGGTGCATACGACTCAGGGTAAATTAATAGACTAGATGAGAAGTACAAATTGACTCCTTACTTTAATTGATGACATGTTTTTGAGTAGAGACTAAGTTTAGGAATGAAAAATTTGATATTCCTATGACTTATAGATTACTTAAACTCTCACAAATATACTTCAAATATTTTCTCCTTTAAAAAAAAATGCTTTTCGAAAATACTAACCTTTTTCTCTTTCTTTTGGATTTTGTGGGTGCAATCCGCTGAAAACCCTCACGAGACAAAACTCGTCCTCTAGGGATAACCTAGAGGTTTAACGGCCTGTTGCACATGCTCAGTGCAATCGAGTGACCTGCGAAAGTGGTCTAATATTGATTAGAATTAGTCTGATGTTTTACTCGAGGGCGAGCAAAAGATAAGTGTGGGGGTGTGATTTGTCACATATGTTGCATATATTTTGTCACCTTACCATGCTTTTTAGCTAATAAATCCTCTTAATAAGATTTCTTTTTCTTTGCTAAATGTAGGCCCAAGTGCTTAGAGAGAGAAAAGAGAAACAAGCCCAAAAGCCCACCAAATTCTGAATTAATTCAGAAAAAATTGAAATGAGGAAATCAGGGCTAAATCTTGGCATATCAAGAGGTTGAGAAGAATCATCCCTGAATCGAGCGGTTGAAGCCACACAATCAAGGCTGTTTCGTCAACAATTTAGAGCAGAAACAAGAAAACCAGCAACAGATACGCGTCCAACACCAAACCAGGTGACTCCCTCCCTTGGGTGTGGCCACGTGGCCACACCAGGGCCACAGAAACGCGGCCCAAGCCACGTTTTTGCGGCCAAACTGATTCTGTTAGGGGAGCGTTTGCTCCCCCAATCTTCCCGGGATTCTCCTCGTTGGGTTTTTAGCTATAAATATGGGTTTCAGCAAAGAAAAATGTAGCGAAGACTAGGATTAAGTTTTGTGTTTATTTTCTTAGGATTTAGGCTCTTTGTTAGCTAGCATAAAAGTTGTAATCTTGTTATTTACTTTGTAGTCCAGTATCAAAACTTGTGAGAGAGAGGAACTGAGAGCTTGTACTTGAAGATTGAAGTGACAGCAATACAAGAATCAAGCCACATTTCCTTCCACTCTTGTTTCGGTATGTCGTGCATTATTTTGCTTTCTTCTTCGTTTTCTATGGATAACTAAACGGTTTTCTGCGCTCGCTATCGCAATTCTCTTTTACTCTCCTTCTCTCCTGTTTTCAAAAGAAAAAGACCCGATGACTCATATGAATGCCTTACTTAAAAGCCTTTCTTTTTGAAAGTGTTCTTGAAGGCACATGAGGATGGGTTTGGATTGTTGAATTCTCACTTCTTTCATGAACATCTCTTGAATTGTTTTTACTTCATTCTTGCTTCTTCGCGCTTGATGTTTTAATATTCAATTCTCACGATTTCTTGAAGAAAAGACTCAACTCTTCTAACCATCTTATGTGCTTTACTTAAAGCTTTCTAAAAATCAACTTTAAGTTTTGCAAATGATCACTTGAGGCACTTAACATTTTAAGAGAAGAATGAACAATTGAGTAGTGAGATAGTGAGCCCAGATTTGCTTTCTTATTATACAACAACAAAACAATTCTCAAGCTTTCTAAATCACCTTCTCCAAAAATCTTTTCTAAAAGTTGCAATTTCTCTTTTAATCATCTCTTTCTTTCCATTTCTTTTTTCATAAAAAACGAACACAATTCCTTGTTTTTAAGCAATTCACCGAAACGCTTCCATCGCATTCCTCCTCGTGGACAGGACCCGTTAGCCACAAGATACACGGTAATCTCTTAAACTCATTGATTGTTCTTTCTTTTAGCAATCACAAGGGTAGAGAGGTGTTTCTAGTTAATCGGGAAGATACAGGATCTCTCACCCACTCTTGCATGTAGCACGCCACAAACAACGTAGAAACAACAAACAATCGAAAAGAATAATATAACAAACAAAAGAAAGAACAAAAAACAACCACAAGCCTTAGTCTAAGGTACCTAGACCTAGACGACTTCTAACTGGTCGATTCTCCGGGGAAGGTTGTTGCAGGAACTCGACTTCAAGCTAATGGCCAGAAAAGGGCAAAGCTCGGGGGGAGGTATCCGGGCAGAGCCACAGGCCTAATTACGCCAAACCACGGAGCTTTCGAGGCTTTACCTCTCAATTCACTTTCCTTAGACACCAATTTTGCAGGAGTATAGTTCTTGCAATTTCCAACCTCGGTTAATCTCTTAGTGAGTCCGAGATGTCCCTAGGGCCACGTCTATTGATTTTTAGTTAAGGCTTGGGAAAATGTGAGTGTACTTGGAGATGATTTTTGGGCCAAGGAAGGGTGATGAAATCCTACCTTATCTTGTTTATTTGGGTTTTGCCCTTAAAGTCAATTATGCAAGTGTGCGGTTTATTCACAACAAGTTAACATTCAAAGCGGTAAATCACTTCAAAATGTTGGTCCTATTCTATATGAATGCACACGTACCTTTTCTCTAGCACTCTTCAACAGAAATTGAAATGAATTGAAATAGACACGTGCCCTAAATGTAAAAGCCTAATCCAAATTTCAAGTAAGCAACAAGTGAATTTCTGTTGAATTTATTACACATGCATAAGGCAAAGCATCCAAGGAAACTAAAAATTTAGAAAGCAATTTTTTCGCGGCTTTCGACAACCCTGCAAACGAGTTTGTTAATACTTCAATCGGAAAAACTCGCTTTTACACGAATTTTTTCGAGGGCAAATGAATCCTCGCGCAATGTCCTTGGCCACCTTTTTTGCTTCCCATGGTAGTGAGCTCCTTGGTACTTCTCCTACACACAAAATAAAGAACAATCTTTAGTATTGAACAACAAAAGCGTCCCTCCCTGGCAACGGCGCCAAAAATTTGATCGGCAAAAAGCAAGCACTAAAATAAGAGAAGGAAGTGTGGGTTGATGTTACTGCTTTTGCGATTCTTCTATAGTAGCGAAGTGGCTATACGGGTCGTATCCACAAGGGGGAGAGCGATGGAAGCTTGATGCGGCTTCAAAGTTCAAGAAGAAAGAAAGTTCTTGTTTTCAAATAAAGAATTGAAAAGTGAAAACAAGTTGTTTTAAGAATTGTTGGAAAAATATTTTAGTGGTTTGTAAAAATGCATGGCTAACTTTCTACTAAGTGCTCCCACTAATTTCTAACTTTTGGAAGATAGCCTCACGATGGATCATAGGCAAACACAACCCTTGTGCATTGGAACTATTCACATGGAAATCGAGTGAAAGTTCTTCCTATAACTTTGCTTACATGACAAGAACTCGGACATTCCCATATCAAGATCCAATAGAAGGTGAGAATACGGGGAGACACGAGTGCATTAATGGTATCAACATAGTTAAAGAAAAGTCTCTAACTTGCAACAACAAGCAAAGTACAAAACCCATAGATCATCAAAAAAACATTTAAGTATGAAATATACGAAGGTAAATACTTATAGGTAAGTTAGAGTTAGAACCCTCGTCTTAAGATGTCATAGCTCTCGTTTGCACAAGGCTTGTTTGACACTATTGACTCATGTGGGTTATCAATCAAGTAGTAAGAGATTAGTGGGTTAGTAGTTAGTTAGCCATGCTATAGAAAAGTTATTTAGTCATAAAAGTAAAAGAAACAACAAAGAAAAAGAAGTGAAGAGGAAGGAAGTTACATTACAACAAGAAACAACAAAAGGAAGAAGTAAAGAGCAATGAGTTTACACTACAACAATGAAGTAAAAGCAAAGGAAAGCACAAGTAAATTGAAAGAAGGAAAAGAAGTAGTACTTGTATTAGCTTGTCACCCTTCAAATACAACACTTACACATTCTCTCTCTTTCACTCTAATGGCTAAAACAACAACAAGAAGAAGAACAACAACAACAACTACAAACCTAAAAATAAGATTACAAAAACTTGCTAAAGCTCTGGATCTCTTCTTCAGACCCCATGGGAGATATTTATAGGCCTCAGGAGAAAGGGGGCCAGGGGGTGACCCCTGGCCTGAAGCTCGGGCGCGCGCGCGCCCATAGTGCAGCGAAAACGCGGTCCAGGCAGGGCCGCGTGCGCCCAACTTCGGGCAGTGTGTCGCCCAGTCTGTTGTCTGACTCTTGGATGTCTTGGATTCGGGATTTGATACCCTGAGCTGACAAAATCTTCACTCTAAAGTCAATGGCTACTTGGTAGGCTTTTAATCACCAATTAAATGGTGATTTAGGTCTTCTTCTTCATTTGCACACCATGGACCTAGGATCAAGCAAGCAAGGTTTTCTTAGCAGAATTTTATATGAAATAAATACGAGAATGTGATGAAAATTATGCAAAATTAGAGACTAATCAACCACCCTATTCATGCACAAGTTTAAAAGATATTCAATAAGGGTATATAAAGCATGGTCGCCTATCCAACGCCCTTAGAATGTAGGAGTTTCAACAATTAGGATTTGAAAGTAATATAACATGTTTGAAAATCACTACCAATTTGAAGAATAAAGACTAGTTCAAAGATAATTTTAAAAATTAATATTCATGAAACCAAATCATATATTCCATGAAAACATGAAAATCACACAATAATTGACACTCAAGGTCTATAAAGCACATACAAAGGTCATGAAACAAAAATCACGAGTAAACAAGATATAGAGTGCAACAAAATCATAGAAATAAGGTAAGCTTAGTTGAAATTTCCTTCATCAAAAATAAGAAATCATCAAAACTAAATACGTTTCAAGGTATATGTATGTTTTGTTGAAACTAAAAGTATACATACATATCCTAAACATAAACGAGTCCAAAAAAAATTTTGCATGAAAAGCAAGTGACTCTAGGATAGACATATATATCTAAAGTTTTAGACAAAATTGACATATACATGAAAATAAACACATTTTTATGAAAGCATGTACAAAAATAGGGAATATAAGTTAAGATGAAAGAATCATCAAAATAAGGTTATACAAGTACATCTAATGGGTACAATTGAGCAATAAAGCACAAACACATAACAATCAAATGTGGCTCACCAGTTGTACAAGTATAAGCGCAAGTTTTAATGGAAACTATATTTCAAGAAGTAATTAAAAATATGAAGTGCAAAATCATAACAACAAACATGATCATTAGGGTGAATGCACGTGCTTTAGAGTTTGGATATACACAATAGTTAAACAATAGTGAGAACACAAAATATAAATTCATATGAACATGGGTGTATTAATTAGTCTCTAATTTTGCCTAATTTTCATCACATTCTCATATTTATTTCATGTAAATTTTGCTAATAAAACCTTACTTGCTTGATCCTAGGTCCATAGTGTGCAAATGAAGAAGAAGACCTAAATCACCATTTAATTGGTGATTAAAAGCCTACCAAGTAGCCATTGACTTTAGAGTAAAGATTTTGTCAGCCTAGGGCATCAAATCACAAATCCAGAAGATCAAGGCGTCAGAAGACAGACTGGGCGACGCGCTGCCCGAAGCCAGGCGCGCGCCGCCCTGGCAGGGTCGCGGAAACGCGGCCCTTGGCCCTTTGGGCGCGCGCGCGCCTGCGCTTCGGGCCACGGGTTATCCACGTAGCCCCCTTCTCCCTGGTGCCTATAAATACCCCCAGGGGTCTTCAGTTGAACCAGATCCAGATTTAGAGCAAGTTGTGTAGTCTTGTTTTTAGTTTGTAGTTGTTGTTGTTGTTCTTCTTCTAGTTTTAGTTTTAGCCATTAGAGTGAAAGAGAGAGTGTGTAAGTGTTGTATTTGAAGGGTGACAAGCTAATACAAGTACTACTTCTCTTCCATCTTTTCATTTACTTGTCTTTGCCATTTACTTTTACTTCATTGTTGTAGTGTAACTTCCTTCTTCTTCACTTCTTTTCTTTTACTTTGTTGTAGTGTAACTTCCTTTCTTTAACTTTTCTTTTCTTTTGTTTTCTTGAAATGCAACTCCCTCTCTCCACTTCTTTTCCTTTGTTGTTTCTTTTACTTTTATGGCTAACTAACGTTTCATTAGCATGGCTAACCAACTACTAACCCACTAATTTCTAACACTTGATTGATAACCCACATGAGTCAATAGTGTCAAACAAGCCTTGTGCAAACAAGAGCTATGGCATCTTAAGACGAGGGTTCTAACTCTAATTTACCTACAAGTATTTACTTTCTTATACTTCATACTTAATGAGTTTTTGATGATCTATGGGTTGTGTACTTTACTTGTTATTGTAAGTTAGAGACTTTTCCTTTTAACTTTGTCGATACCATTAGTGCACTCGTGTCTTCCCTTATTCTCGCCTTCTATTGGATCTTGATAAGGGAATGACCGAGTTTTTGCCGTGTAAAGCTAAGTTTTAGGATGAACTTTCACTCGATTTCCACGTGAATAGTTCCAATGCAAAAGGGTTATGTTCGCCTATGATCCATCGTGAGGCTATCTTCCAAAAATTAGAAATTAGTGGGAGCACTTAGTAGAAAGTTAGCCATGCGCTTTTACAACTAAGAAAAAATCCATTTTTACAAACCACCAAAACATTTTCCAACAATTCTTAAAAACAACTTGTTTTCACTTTTCAATTCTTTATTTGGAAACAAGAACTTTCTTTCTTCTTGAACTTTGAAGCCGCATCAAGCTTCCATCGCTCTCCCTCCTTGTGGATATGACCCGTATAGCCGCTTCGCTACTACGGAAGAATCGCAAAAGAAGTAACGTCAACCCACACTTCCTTCTCTTATTTTAGTGCTTGCTTTTTGCCGATCATGTATCTCAAATACTACATATGTATATCACAAGTCTAATTAACATGGTATTTAACATAATAATCATGAAAATTCAAAACATGTTAAAAGTTAATCAATAAGAGCACGTAAACAGAATAGGAGTTAGAGATAGTTACCAAAACTAATAGGGAAAACTCTAGGTCTCCAATCCTTGGTGGTCCTCTCACCAAACATCCTTGAAGGTGATGCATCAATATACTGTCCATCAAGGTTCAAATGCATCCACCATCAAGGCACTAATACCCTCACGTCAAGTAAGAGCCCACACCTGCATCAATTAGAATAGGAGTGGATTTTGGTACCCACACCTTTTTGGGTCCATGGAGGTTAGCACATTTCCGAACCCAAATAAATTTATTTGTAAAATTTGAATTATGTATTCTATCATAACAAAACTTTGCAAGGTGACCCTTACGTCCACAATGTGTACAAGTGTACACATAAGCATACATAGAATCATGTGTGTGTACATGATGAGCATGTGTATGCCGTGATTTGTATGCATGCGCATGTGAAACTTGCTTCTTTCGAAACATGAATTCCAATTTCTTGTGATCCATAGCATATTGGCTCAAAGTGGAGCCCAAACAATCTACATTTTTCTTCAACATGCAAATATCATTTTCAATTTTTGAAGAATAAGTGGAGCATGCATTCATATCAATAGATGTTACAACATGGAGTCATGACAAGAATGAGAAGCCAAATCATTTTTCAAAGAAGTATTTCCTTTGAAATAGATGTTACAACAATGGAATCATGACAGGAATGAGAAGCCAAATCATTTTTCAAAGAAGTGTTTTCCTTTGAAACAAATTCCAATTCTTTTGAAATCAAAGCAAGTTTATTTTTCAAAGCATTGTTCTCTTTTAAAACAAAATCGAGTTTTGAAGACAAAACCTCATTATTCTTCAAAACATCATCACAATTATTTTTATTCTTTAAAAAATTTATTTTCATTAAGGCAAGGTTAAGTTGAGATTTTAATGAGTCTCTTTCATTTGAGATCTCAACCCTCTCTTGCAAAGCCATATCAAGTTTAGAAAATAAATTTTTATTTTTTCTTTTAATTCAAAACTTTTCTTTTTCAAAAGTTTGTATTTTTCAAGCAAATTTTCACAAAATAATGAAAGTTCTTTATTTAAGGCATCAGCACCCATATTGTCATCACTTGAAGAACTAGTACTATCATCTAGTTGAGTATCATAATGTACCTCAAGGGAGTCATTCCCTTGGACCATGTTAGCAAGCTTCGTCGGACTCATCTCCACTAGATTCTTTCTCCACAATGTTTGTCATTTGTAACTTGGGAGAGGTCAATATATTTCACACTGCAAAAGCAGAATCACAATAAGAAACCATACTCAAATATTCTTTGCTAAGTGTATGCTTAAGTGCCACTAAGGCTTGTGCATTGGCCTTTATATACTTATCATTATCAAGATAAAATTTCTTGGTAGTGGTAAGGTAAACATGCATTCCTAGGGTTTTAAGGTATATATTTATCTTATACTTTCACATATCAATATTGGTAACATCATACATGGGAGGGGTCATGAAATTCATGAGTGTGTAAGCAATATGTGTGCAAATGCAAATCTAGATTAGCAATCCAAGATCTCACTCCTATGTGGTTAAACCTAATATCAGGAGCGTAGGCTCTGATACCAATTGAAAATACACCTAGAGGGGGGTGAATAGGTATACTAGCTAATCTAATGATAAATGATGCAGAATTAAAACTCAATTACAACACACTATGTGTAACCAAAGACTGTAGCCAAATTCTCAGTGACGGGCTCTGGTCTATCTCATCTAGATTCCTCTAAATAAGAGTTGAGGTGCTATATAAAGCTCTCTTGGTTCAACACAAGTATGGGCACACAAGCAATACCAAGCATGTATGAGATATAAACAATATAAAATAATGCAAGATATTAGAGATATAAAGTTTAGATATAGTGAATCAAACGCAAACACTAAAATATGTTTCGAGATTCGAGCCATTGCTTTATGATTGTTATACATATTTGCATATTTTACCACTTCTATACCATGCATATTGTATATAAAAATGTGATTTTTAATCCTTTTTCTCTCTATTTTTACAGGTCCACAACTGAAATGAGAGAAAGCCCACTAATCACTTTAATTAGCAATAATTAAAGAGATTAATTCCAAGCCCAAGATAAAGCCCAAATTTGAATCCAGGATCCAGAGAATTCTACGTAACAACTCAAGATTCTAGAAGGCCACGTGGATAACAACTTCGTAACGAATCTGCAACAGAATTCTGTTGCTCAACAGATTCAGTTTTGCTGCAAAAACAGGGATTTTGCCGCCAAATTGCGGCAAGGATAAGGCAGTTGAGTCCCAGATTTTGCGCCAACAAACTGGGTTCTGGATCCTTCTCTTGTGGCCTATAAATACTGCACCTGGACCTGCGAGCAAAGACTGAGCAGAGAAGAGAGAGAGATTAGGGATTAAAGCTTTGTATTTTTGTTTTTCTCTAGGATTTTTGTAGCTCTCTAGATCTTCTTCCTCCCTAGAAATTCTGCAAAAGAGAGTTGTAAGAGAGAGAAAGCTTGTGTACATCAAGGAGTGACAACTTGTGAAGCAAGGATTCATCCATTCTCTTCTCTCTACTTGAGCATTTTCTAGTAACTTTACTTGCTTTCTTTAATTCTAGTTTTACTTTACTTGCAATTTTATTCATGCTTTGCTTTTCTTTTGCAATGGCTAGTAGCTAATTCTTTCTTCTCATGACTAGCTAACCACTTACCTTGCTAACTACTAACTCATGGGTGATTGTTATCTTTAATCTTGCAAGTTGTATGGTCTTCTCTTCTCCGATGGGTTACTTTCATGCTTGGCAAGTATCTTGTTGTAATTCTCCATATGATTCATGTGTGCCTCATTTAGAGCCTTGTCTTTAGAACAAGTGCCTTGATGGAACATGGAGATGGATCACCAAGATGCTATTTGTTGTACAACTTCATTACTTCCATTATTGAATGTTGTATCTTCTTCCTTAGCATCCCTTGAGTCTAGCTCTTTTAATTCCATTATTGAAAGTCTATCTTGTAGGCCAATGACATCTATGAGGCTACAAGACAAGTCCAAGAATGATCCCCCGTCATCCAAGTGGGAAAGTAATTAGACCAACACGCAAGACAAATCTTTGTCGATGAATCAACATGAGACATGCATTCACCATCACGGAGTTTAGTAAGTTTAGCAAGAAAGTAAGGTTAGCTAGTCATGGTTTTCTCATCTTTAAAGTCTTCTTCAAAGTTTTCTTTCTTTTAGTGTTAATACCAAATCTCCTTTATGATTTCTTTTCCTTTTTCATCATGAACATATCCACCGATTCTTTTACTTCTTTTTCCAACGGTTCTTTATTCTTTTGAGCAAAGAAGAATCTTCGTTTTATATCTTCACTACGAACCGTAACGCTTCCATCGCAAGCTCTCCCTGAGAATCGACTCGGTATAGCCCTATGCTATAACGGAGATAGGAAAGGGTATATTAACCATCTTTCATACATTTGTGGAGTGATCTAAGCACTTGAGGTTGTTTCTAAACCTTATCTCCTTAATTGAATACATATATTTGTGCTCATTTATACTCCATAATACGACACCTTTCCCGTCCTAAACACTTTACTTCCCCACCTTCACACAGAAAGATTTCTACTACGTCCACACAGGACCTCCACAAAGGGAACCTCCACTGAGGAATTTGTAATTACAAACTTGGAGTATACAACTCCTCTCTCCAATACAACCACCTCTATACAAGAGGGACAAGGCACAAAGCCAAACCACAATCACCTCTACACAAGAGGGATAAAGCCGCAAAGCTAAACTCCACCACAATCACCTCTACACAAGAGGGACAAGGCACAAAATCAAACCACAATCTCAATCACCTCTACATAAGAGGGACATGGCACAAAGCCAAAGCAAAGAAGAGAATACAAACTTGGTGCTCACAAAAGGCCACAAACAACACTTGGTGATCACAATAGACCACAAACAATATTTCTCACAAAAATAAGATCCTATAAATTAGATAGAGATGATAACTCAAGTGTGAGAAAATAAGATATTTGGAAAATAAATCACAAAGAAGAAAACAAATCACAAAGAAAAATACTTGAGAAAAATACTAAATAGAGATAAGAATAAAGATCCAAAAACCAATTTCCCAAAGACTACTTTTCTTTGATTTTTCTAACCCTTGAAAACAAAATAAAAATAAATCTTTTTGGCACAAAAACTCTTCAAAAACTTACTGCAAAACACTTGTTAGATGGAAAGAGAAGCTCTCAAAAATCTTATACAAAACAGTCCAAGGGGGTCCTATTTATAGGCCCTCAAAAATTCTAGCTGTTGCAACCAGAAAAGGTTATTTTTGACCTTGCGGTCGACCGGCCGGTCGACCGCCCAACGGTCAAATTTTTGACTGTTGGGCACTATCGGTCGACCGCCCGGTCGACCGTCCACAAGGCATAAAGTCTATCGGTCGACCGCCCAGACCGGCACTACCCGAGAGTGGGTAGTTATAGTCGGTCAACTGCCCAGTCGACTGATTGCTAAAATGAAAGAACAATCAAAGAGTTAAGAAATTATCGTGTAGCTTGTGGCTAACGGGTCGTGTCCATGTGAAGGAATGCGATGAAAGCTTTTCAGTGTTTCGTTTAATAACAAAGAATTGTGCTCGTTTTTTAATTGAAAAGAGAATGGAAAGAAGGAGATGATTAAAGGAGAAATTGCAACTTTAGAGAAGGCTTTGGAGAAGGTGATTAAAAAGCTCAAAAATTGTTTGGTTGATTTTAATAAAGAAGAAAATCTGGGCTCACTATCTCACTACTCAACTGTTTATTCTTCTATTGAAATCCTTAGTGCCTCAACCTGATCATAGGTCAAACTTTAAGGTTGACTTTAGAAAGTTTGAAGTAAAGCATATAAGATGGTTGGAAAAGTTCACTCTTTTCTTTAAGAAACCGTTTTAAATCGAATGTTAAATCATCAAGAAGTCAAGTTGAGATAAAAGCAAGTTCAAGAGACGTTCGTAAAAGGAGTAAGAGTTTAAAAATCCAAACCCATCCTCATGTGCCTTCAAGAACACTTTCAAGAAGAAAGGCTTTAAGTTAGGCATGCAAATGATTCATTGGGTCTTTTTCATTAAAATCAGAAGAGAAAAAAGAATTGGATAGAGGCACAATAGTGAGCCCAGAAAACTGATTTAGCTACTCATGGAAGACAAAAAAAAATGTAAGTAAATAATGCAAGACATACCGTAAATGAGTGGAAGAAAAAGTATTGATGTCACTTCAATCTGCAAGTACAAGCACTCAATTCCTTTCTCTCACAAGTATTTGTGCTGAACTACAAATTGCAAAATAAAAATACAACTTTTGTACTATCTAACAAAGAGCCTAAACTTAAGGTATAAACAAAAATTCTAATCCTAGTCTTCGCTTCTTTTTGCTCTGTTGAAACTGGTATTTATAGGGAAAAACTAGAGGGGGAAGATCCTGAGAATATTGGGGGAGCAAACGCTCCCGCAACTGACACAACAAAGCCGCGAAAACGCAGCTAGGGCCGCGTTTTCACGGCCCTGGTGTGGCCAGTTGGCCACACCCAATTGGGTGGCTCTCCTGGTTTGGTGATTCTCCTGTATCTTCTTCTGGTTTTCTCGTTTCTGCTCCAGGATTTGACGAAACAGCCTTTGATTGTTGGCTTCAACCATTTGATTTGGGAGGATTCTTTTCAACCGGTTTTCAACCTCTCTGATATGCCAAGATTTTGTCCTGATTCCTTGATTTCAAATTTATTCTGAATTAAATCAGAATTTGGTGGGCTTTTGGACTTGTTTCTCTTTCCTTTCTTTTAGCAATTGGGCCTACATTAAACAAAGAAGAATAAGACTTATTAATAAGATTTATTAGCTAAAAAGTATGGTAAGGTGACAATGTATATGCAAAATATGTAACTGATCATACCCCCATACTTATCTTTTGCTCGCCCTCGAGCAAAACATCAGACTAATTCTAATCAATTATTAGACCACTTTCGCAGGTCACTCGATTGCACTGAGTATGTACAACAAGCCGTTAAACCTTTAGGTTACCCCTAGAGGACGAGTTTTGTCCTGTGAGGGTTTTCAGTGGATTGCACCCACAAAATCCATAAAAAAAATGTTAGTATTTTCGAAAAACATTTTTAAAGGAGAAAACATTTGAAGTATATTTGTAAGGCTTTAAGTAATTTATAAGTTATAGGAATATCAAATTTTCATTCTGAAACTCAGTCTCTATTCAAAAATATGTCATCAATCAAAGTAAGGAGTCAATTTGTACCTCTCATCTAGTCTATTAATTTACCCTGAGTCGTATGCACCATCGTGACTGTGAAGTTGACTAAGGGTTCTTTAATATAACTCCTATGCCTTATTTATATTTATTTTTGGTGGAATTTATTACTCAATTTCATTAGGCTTTCTAATCTGCTCATGTAACGAGCCTGCAGTCGGTGACACCTAAACCGGACAGTTTAGGGCACCAGGTGAGAAAACACCCCTAAGGACTTAAACACTCAAGCAGACAAGGCCACGAAACTAAGGTTTTTATTTATAAAATGTACCCCTTTTAGGCGTGAATACTTATACTTCATGAGACACAAATACCCAACTTAATCAGAGGATTTATATATATATTTTTTCAAACTTATCTAATTATCTTTTGCATAAATACCAAGGCTTGCTTAGGCCAAAGCACCTAGTTAACCAATAATTAGATTTGTTTTTTTACATATATTTTTATAAGGCATAAGAGTCTTTGTTTTTAAACCCTAAGTGTGTAAGTGTATTTATTATTGTGCATATTTCATCAAGGTAAATATCAAGACTAAATTACTTTCACAAATTTTTTCCTAACCCTAAAAATCAAACAAGTTATCTGACTTTGACCAAGTATAAGAAATCCTAATTATGATTTTTTTATTCCTTAAAATTGACTTAATTTCTTACAAAAAATATATCAAAATATTGTTCTAACCTTTCAAAAAGTTTTTTTTTGTGATATATATATATATATATATATATATATATATATTTGTTGTTATATTAGTCATGTTAACCCTCCCCCATACTTATCTTATGCATTGTCCCCAATGTATGAAAGAAATGTATAGATGCATGAAATAAAATGGAAAAGAGGGAAGTTACCGATACACGGGGTCAAAAAGACCCATAGCCGTTTCATTTACCGGCACCGATTCCAAGAAAGGTTTAAGGCGTTGACCATTTACCTTAAAGTCATTTCCATTCTTGGTGTCACTGATCTAAACTGCACCATGTGAAAACACGGTTTTTACAACGAATGGCCCAGTCCATCTTGATTTCAATTTTCCTGCAAAAAGATGAAGCCTAGAATTATAGAGTAAGACTTTTTGTCCAGGCACAAAGGTTTTTCTTATGATGTGATCATGAAAAATCTTAACTCTATCTTTAGTGATCTTAGCATTTTCATAGGCCTCATTTCTTAACTCCTCTAATTCGGAAATTTGTAACTTCCGAAGGTCACCGACCTTAGTCAAGTCAAAATTCAACTGCTTGATTGCCCATAAGGTCCGGTGCTCTAACTCAATGGGCAGGTGATAAGCTTTACCATAGACTACCCTATAAGGAGATATTCCTAGAATCGTCTTGAAAGCGGTCCTGTAGGCCCATAGGGCATCTACAAGTTTGATGGACCAATCTTTTCGGTTTTGGTTCACAGTTTTCTCTAAGATAAGCTTGACATGTCTATTGGAAACCTCAACCTGCCTACTGGTTTGAGGATGATAAGGTGTGGACAACTTGTGAGTTATGGCATACTTTCACATAAGAGCTTCAAACGATTTATTGCAAAAGTGAGTGCCATTATCACTGATGATAGCACGAGGGGTTCTGAAGCGTGAAAAAATGTTCTCTTTCAAAAACTTTACGACAACTTTGTTATCATTAGTTTTACAAGGAATTGCTTCTACCCACTTGGACACATAATCCACAGCAACCCAATATTTATTGGTTTCCAAATGAATTAGGAAATGGACCCATAAAGTCGATGCCCCAAACATCAAGAGTTCTATTTCTAGAATTGGGTTGAGGGGCATCATATTTCATTTTGAGATCCTTCCTACCATTTGGCATCTATGGCACGTCTTACAAAATTCATACGCATCCTTGAACAAAGTAGGCCAATAGAACCCGCTTTGTAGTACTTTTTCAGCAGATTTGCGGGGACCAAAGTGTCCACCGCATGCAAGTTCGTGACAAAAGGATAGAACACTCTTAACCTCCTCATTGGAATGCATCTCCTAATAATTTGCCAGAACAATCCTTAAAAAGATACGGTTCCTCCCAAAAGAAATACCGGACTTGGGATAAGAACAGGTAAATATTGTCTTTGGACCAATGAGACGGAGTTTGATTTGTGACTAAGTAATTCACTGTATCAGCAAACCAAGGTTCCCTAGAGATAGCTAAGAGATTTTATCAGGAAATCCTCATTTATGGGTAATTCGTCGAAGGGATTCGTGAGAGATGGTCAGCAACGATATTTTCTACGCCTTTCTTGTCTCGAATCTCGAGATCGAATTCTTGAAGGAGGAGGATCCAACGAATGAATCGGGCCTTGGCATCCTTCTTCATCATGAGGTACCTAAGCGCAGAATGATCGGTGAAAATGGTAGTTTTGGACCCTAGTAGGTAGGGACAAAATTTCTTTAAGGCAAACACTACTGTCAAGAATTCCTTCTCAGTCGTAGTGTAGTTCAATTGAGCATCGTTGAGAGTCCTACTAGAGTAGTAAATCACATGCTGCTTGTTATCAATGTTGTAACGCCCCGATCTCAAGGATACAGAGACGTTATGGCGACATACATACGCAGGGTGAAAACGCCCTCGCGCGTACGTTAAGCTCAGTACAGGAAATAGCCCCTATATACACAAGAGTTGTAGCATTAAATAAATACAAGAATACCTGCAGAAAAGATCAGTGAGCATGATAGATAAAGAAACATGGACAAATAAGGAAGTAAGGCAAAAGAATCAAGATACCTATGAATCGTATAGATGACAAGTCCCCTATATGAATCCAATGACATAACTGACAGTATGATATCTCGAATCTCCAACCTAGGCATGCAAACCCAGGGTCGTCAGAAAGCGACCTAGTGAGTGGTAAAACGAAGGAGGCAGTAATATGTACTATAGTAATACAAACACGATAATAATATATAATACATGTTATGTAATAGTGATACCATATAATAGAAATTTATTAATCTGTAAAAATATAACAATGTCATATTTTAATACCATCACCAATTAGCATGTTATCATTGGGTCATGTCTACAGTAGTCTCATGTTTGTATATAAAAACACTGTTAACGTGACGCAGGTGAACATGTAGATGAAGTATGCCACTATTCTATAGCGATGTGAGTATACAGGAATAGTGTCTATCGGATATACAGGAATTAAAGGCATGCAACGCAGGGTATACGTGTACATGAAGAGTATGTCACCACATGAAGTGTAACAGGTATCAAGTAATGTAGCAAAGTCTACAGGTAACATGATAGTGGATAAAATATCAGGAATAGTAACAAGTACAACTATACAATAGTATACATGTATCCGGCAAGTCATGTTATTTATACAATAATAAAAATCAGTACTACCTGGTATTTAATCAATCTCTTCCAGTGTCCCATACCACTGGCAGTTCATACTGGAGCCCGCACTCCAGTCGAACCCATCCGGACATGGCATACAGGTACCATTATCCAAACGAGAGAGTGACCAAATAACAAGTGTTCCCGACATCACTATTGTGCATACTGTTTTATTATGTTAATTGGAAACCAAATGGTCGAGGAGCTCTTATCGGGTAGGTGTATCCCGTGCATACCCGGGATCACGGCCTTAAACGGACCCCTGGCTACTGAGACCAGGGCCCTCCGCTAAGAGGGGAGCACAAATCAAGTAATGGGAGCTCATGGAGCTATACAATCGGTAGGCAGCACTACCATCCCTTGCAGTGGGACTAACAATATGGATCCAGTACATCCACCCGATAAAATTTAATCAACCGTCAAGTCTCCCACATCCCAAGTTATCTTTATATTTCATTTAAAGTACACAATGTAACAAGAACAAGTACAGTGCATGTACATGTAACATGGTAATAGGACCTGAGCTCTGTTGATAGCATAAAACAGGATAACGGGAAACGGGAAACAATAGATGTGGGATTCTAGAGGTGGCCCCCGTGGCTTGGATCCATGTGGCACTTAGCTCCACACATCGCATATCAATAGCTCACATGTCCAGTAACGGGAATATCAATATCAGTAACGGGAAATAATCATATAACGGAAATACATGAATATGCATATAGCAATCATATAAAGCATGATCTATGCAACAGGAATAAATAGACAACCAATACATGTAGACCGGTGAGTCTGTATAACAGTGGAGTAAGATCATAAAGTAACTGTGCATCAAGTATCTAGGAAACAATAATACGAATATGTGCACGTATCCATGTATCAGTGAAGCGTGAAAAAGACATAAATGGTGTCACGTGTAAGGGTATCAGTGTAAAGGTGAGATATGATGAAAATAATAAGGTCGGTGCACTACTGGATATGTGTGATATGTCTACAAGTATATACAATAACAGTACTCAGTAAAACAGATATTCACGTGCGCTAGTAGTGTCCCCTGTCTCTTACTCTAGAGTATCCGTGAAATTGGAATGCATGTACTAGAAATACAAGGGTGGCGTCTTCGTGTCGTCCGTGCGTTGGTACAGTGGCTATACCACATAATTGAATGTCAGATATTTTATTTAGCATAATAATTATAATATTGCTTATGATCATAATATTGCATACAATAGGATAGATATCACATAATTCTTATTATATATACTTATCTATTTTTATTATGATTATATTATCACTTATGGTCAATGAATCATCATGTATGTTCTAATTACAGTGATTGATCGTCTAATTACAGTGATTGGGCGATAACTACCTTTTATTAAACAATATTTATAATCATGATTTATTAATTAAACGTAAGCAACCACTTTCATTAAACACAATAAAATATAAAATTTATAAATAAAACACTCACAAACTAGCCATGGAAGGTAGTTCTCTTTCCCACAATCACAACAGTTCCAGGATCGTCCAGATTGGACACCGGATGCTCCAGATATCGCCCGAACACTAAAAGTAATATCAATGGGTCAAATATGTAAAAAAAATTTCAAATGCAAATACTGAAATTTAGCAGGGGGTTTTCTGTAATCTTACCTTTATTGGGGTTTGGATGCGGGTTTGGGCTCCTAACGGATCGGGTTTGGATCCAATACCCAAACCCGTAACTTAAGTGTAAATGGGTTGTGGGTTAACGGGTTTAATGGGTTTTGGGTTGCAAATTAACCCAATAAGATTAATGGGTTCGGGTTCATGCCCGAACCCATCAATATTAGCAACAGCAGCAGCAGCTATCGCTGCTGCTGTCACCCATTAGCCAGCCGGCCAACTAGGTTGGCAGACGGCGAGAGGAGCCGCCGGCGGCGGTCCCGACCGCCGGCGGCGCGGCGGTGGTTGAGGCCGAGAGAGAGAGAGAGTGAGAGAGAGAGGGTGAGAGAGAGAGAGAGAGTTTGACAGTGGAAGAAGAAGAAGAAAGTAAAGAAGAAGAAGAAGAAAAGGAGAAGAAGAAGAGGGGCGGCGGCGGCCGGAGAGGAGGAGCGCAGTGGCGCCTGGCCGGGGGCACTGGCCTCCGGCGAAGCTTGGCCGGGTGGCCTGGCCGCGGGCGTGGGTCAGGCCCACCCCTTGACTGGAATAGTGAGATGGAGAGAGAGGGAGAGAGAGATAAATAGAGAGAGAAGGGAAATTGAGAGAGAGAGAGAGAAGGAGAAATTGAGAGAGAGGTGAAGAATGGAGAGAGAGAGAGAGAGAGAGAGCAGGAGAGGTTTAAGTGGGGAAGAGAGAGAAGGCGATGGGTTAGGTGGTGGAGAAGAGTGGAGAAGAAGAAAGAAGGAAAAGAAATAGAAAAAGAAATTTAATATTATTTAATGAGTTCAAATTTTACTAGTTCCGAAAAGTCCCCAAAAATTATGAAAAATAGCAAATATTCTGCTGAGGAGTAATATGAAATTGGATTCTAGAAATATTGTCTATTTTACAAGTTAAAAATCCTGGAGTGTATCGCCGATACCGGGCGACACCAGTTTGGCCCGATTTTTAATAAATTTAGAAAAATCCCCAAAAATATCAAAACATAGCTAATGTGATTCTAAGACATAAGGTGAAAGTAGATTCTCAAAATAAAACTCTGTTTGTGAATTAAAAAAATCGTAAAGCTGATTCTCGGTATCGGTCGACACCGACTACGGAGATTTTCCAAAATAATCCAGAAAAATTCCAGAAAATTCTAAAAACTCTAAATTATTGAAAAATAATATCTAAAACTGAAATCGGCTCAATTTGACTAATAGAAAGGTCAAATCATTTTATATGTCATATCGACTACTGATATTGTGATACGTACATCAGGGATCAGAGGGTTACATTTCTCCCCACCTTACAATTTTATATGTCATATCGACTACTGATATTGTGATACTGATATCGACTACTGATATCATATCGACTACTGATATTGTGCCTCTGCCCTCGAAGGCAGAGCAGCAGAGCCTACTATAGTGCCGCGCAAACGCGGCAATAACCGCGTTTTCGCGGCCTTAGTAGTGAACTACTCACTAAGGTTTCTGCAGGTTGCTGTAAATTGAAAGATTTATTTACTGCTCTGTTAAATTTGCTCTGTGATAAACCTGTATACTGCTAATTAATTAACAGTAACCTATTTGTTGAAAAAAAAATTAGACTCTTGCATCTTAGGCATGTGTCTATTTAATTTTTTTAATTTTTGTTGAAGAGCGCTGGAGACAAGGTACGTTCGCATTGCATATAGACTAGGAAGCACCCTTGGCTGATTTTCTGCTTTGAGTGAATATTTGTCTAATGCTTTACACTTGCACTAAATTGACTTAATGGCTTGTCCTATAAATAAGATAAGGTGGGGATTTCATCACCCTTCCTTGGCCCACAAACAATCTCCTCACTCACTAACCCAAGCCTAACTAAAAATGAGTAGACGTTGGCCCTAGGGACATCTCGGACTCAATTACGAGATTATCCTAAGGGGGAACAGTGTTGGAATTTGACTCCTGCCAAATCAGTGTCTAGGAAGGGGATTGAGGGCCGAAAGCCCGAAGATTGGTGGTTATTTAATTAAGGAACGTCTTTGACGGAAAACCTCCCACCAATCTTGCCCTGACCTGGCTGATTAACTTGTGGTCAAAGTCTGCACCCTACCTCCCGTGGACAGTCTAACCAGTTAGGAGTCGTCTAGGTCATAGGTCTACCCTAACTTAGGTTAGAATTTTTTTTTCTTATTTGTTTGTTTTCTTTTTCTTTGTTTGTGTTTGTGTGATATGGCATATAACAACAATTTTTCCAATTTTAATCCATATTACACACCAACCTCTTTTTCGGATATTACCAACCCGGCATATCATAACTTTGACCAACCTAGTGTGCCGGAATGGTCTTATCCGAATGAATATAACCCATGCCCCCATCTTATGACCATAATTTCCACAACGATTTTAACTCTTCACAGAGTTCATGGGGTTTCGCTTCCCCGAGTCCAATTTTCAACCAACTTGTCCTCCGTATCCACCTTATCCACAATATTTCCAAGATTCATACTCAGATCCACCCATTCAGAATAGAAAACCATCTATCTTGGAAATGATGAGTATGCATGAGTCCAAGCAACAACCACCATCAATCTTAGACATGATGATGCGTGAGTCCAAGCAACAGTCACAGAATCTGACCGACTCATAACTTCATCATTATTGTCCCAACAACACTTCCTCTTTTCAAGTCCAATCACAAAATGATGCACCAATCGACTATGAAAAGATGCTTGAAGCCATGACTCAAGCTAGATTAGCTCGTGATCATGAAATAGATATGATGGTTCAATCTTTACGTTCACACCGTTCGGCCATTTCTGATATCGCTAACCATTCTGTTAGAGCCGACGAGCCACGTTGTTTTGGACAACAAGCTTCTAATACAGTACCATCATTTGAACTTGCCGAAACTCCAATTTTTGATAGTTTGGCAAGTTATTCCTTTCCTGAAATAGAACTTGAGCAGGAATATGATCATGATCTCCCACTTGGTGATTCAATTCTACTTCCTGATTCAATAATGACTTCGGTGTCTTCACCTGATTTTACTTTTCCTGAGTCAACTTGGATCCTGTGCCAATTTATCATGAAATAGTATCACCCATTTTTGATGATCATATTAAACTTGACCAATTTTATAATTTTGAAAGTCCCATGGATAAATTGGCAAGTTCTCATTTTTATGATATTGACTCAATGAGATATGTGACCTAGATTCTCAAATCTGTGATCAAGTTCAAATTCCCGAACCATTATTGACTCCTGTTTTGTTACCCAACTTAGGTAATCTTTTAGAGTCAGTTTTGATTCCCACACCTATCATTCCTGAACTTGAATCACCAATATTGAGTCACATTCCATTGTGGGAAAATGATTGTGGACTTGAGTTTCAACTTCTTGATTTGGACCCACTTCTTGAACCAAGCCCGACTCCTGAACCATTACTTGATTTAAGTTTCTTTCCTGAGTCGGTATTCGTTCCCGCACTTCTGACGTCCAAGTCAATCATTCCATCTTTTCACACTCCATTTTGGGATAAGGCGGTTGACACAATTGACTCTGAAAATAATTATGAAATTTGGAAATTTGATGGGGTGGAATTGTTAAAAAATGATAATACATACATTTTAGTGGGTTATACAAGAGAAATTTCTGGTGGGTTCCTCCTAATACCACATTATCTTGATTGGGTAGCAACGCTTGGCCCAATTAGACCACCACCGGAACCACCACCTTGAGGTAACATCTGCCTTCCCTTTCTTCTTTTTCATGCATGTATGCATACATTCATACATTGAGGACAATGCTTGAGATAAGTGTGGGGGGAGGCTTTACTAACATACTAACATAGGTAGAAAACTAACAAAAAATTTTGCAAAATTTTGCTAATAAAAAAAATTTGCTAAAAAAAAAATTAAAAAAAAGGACAATATTTTGACTTAT
Source organism: Agave tequilana (assembly GCA_038442645.1). Classification (NCBI taxonomy): domain Eukaryota; kingdom Viridiplantae; phylum Streptophyta; class Magnoliopsida; order Asparagales; family Asparagaceae; genus Agave; species Agave tequilana. The sequence continues at coordinate 49,084 of JAVJIF010011761.1, read as the reverse complement.
CTTTTGAAAGAAATCTAAGTTAGTCTTAAGAATTAGGAAAATCATGATTAGGATTTCTAAAAACTTGGTCAAAATAAATAAATTGTTGAATTTTTAGGTATAGGAGGAGAAATTGAATAAGTAATTAGTCTTGATTTTTACCTTAATAAAATGTGCATACCTAATGCATATCTAGGATTCTAAGACAAAGACCCTTGTGCCTCATATAAAAAATATAAAAATAAAAATAAAAAAATAAAAATCACTAATTAAGCTGGATACATGTGCCTCAAGAAGCATAAGTATTCACGCCTAAATGTGAGTTTATAAATAAGCGTCCTTAGTTTTGTGGCCTAGTTCACTCGAATTTGAGTCCGTGGGGTGTTTTCTCACCCGGTGCCCTAAAACCAACCAGTTTGGGAGCCACCGACTTTAAGTTCGCTACATGGGTGGATTAAAAAGCTTAAGAAATTAAGAAATATTATATATGTATTAACACATCTAATAGTCAATTAGTTAGGTATGAGGGCCTCAAGAAGCCTTGATACTTACACGAAAGAAAATTAGATGAGTTATACATATTAAAAAAAAAGAAAAAATATAATAATAATAATAAGAGGGCATGAGAGTCCAAGTTAAGGAATTCCTAGTAAAAATTCACAAGGATGCATATGATTTAGGGTAACGAAAAAGACTATACAAACATTCAATTTTGACCCTTACCTAAAAAGGAAAACAATTTACTATATAAAGACTAAGTTTAAGAATGAATTAAAAATGAGGATCCTAAAAACTTATAGATTACTTAGTCTCTTCAAACGTATTTCAAATATTTTCCTTTTTATGGATTTTGTGGGTGTAATCCGCTGAAAACCCTCACGAGACAACACTCGTCCTTTAGGGTAACCTAGGGGTTTAACGGCTTGTTGCACATGCTAAGTGCAATCGTGATTCCTACGAAAGTGAGTTAGCTAGTTTAATTTTTCTTTTTCTTTTTGATTTTTACTCGAGGACGAGCAAAAAGATAAGTGTGTGGGTGTGATAGGTAGTAAAAAATGCATAAGTGTCATCACATTTACTATCACTTTTTCATATTTATTCATATAATCATGCACTAACTACTAATATTTTATTATTTATTGTGTGCAGGCCTTGAGTAATAAAAATAAAGGAATAAAGCCTTAAAAGAAGCCTAAAAGCCCATGTTCAGGCCCAATGCAAAAGTTGCAATTATCAAATGTCAAAATTGCAATTACTAAGGGCAATAGTTGCAAATACTAAAAGAAGAGGGAAGGATAGACTTCTATTCAACCCTAAATGCTTGCAGGATGAGGATAAAAGCCAAAGAAGAGAGTGCAAAGATAACAAATTCGTTGTTAAAAGATATTGGAAGATTTGGATTTAGGGTAACTTGCTTCCCAAGTTATCCCGAAATCTCAAAATAAAGACTCAGGATACAGCTTCCAGACGGATAAACCCAGATGGACGGACCAGAGGAGGCCACGCGCGAAAGCGCGTGGCCAGCCGACAATACTTGGCCACGGAAACGTGGCCAAAGCCACGTTTCCGCGGCAATCTTGATGAGACTGGGCAACTGTTTTCTTGGAGGAATCGTATTGGGACTCTACTTCCTTCTGCACCTATAAATACCCCTGCAGAGCAACAGAGAAGGGCGTCCAGCGAACTACAGAGCTAAATCTAGGGTTTTTAGGCTAGTTTGTAGTTTAGGTTTTTATTTTCTTTTTTTTTTGTAATTTTTATTTTTTTATGTAACTGAGAGTAGAGGATGCTTTCATGGAGGAAGGAGTTCATGCTTGTACTGAGGTGACATCGGTGTAAGTCAAACTTTTCTTCCATTGTTAAAAGAATCAACTCAAGGTTTGTTTTTTTTTATTTTATTCTTGTTTTATTTTTGTTCTTCTATTCTTGTTTTATTTTTGTTCTTCTATTCTTGTTTATTCTATTTTTTCTCTCTGATGTCTTGCAAACCATGAGATCTGATCGCTTCGAGACTACTTAGCCGAAGAAGTGCCCTTGATGGCCTATGGTGATGAACAGATCCTATACGCCATGCTTTAATGCCTTCAAAAACAAGGTAAGTCGTTGCAACGAATCAAAGGTAAACAGGGCAGAAGAAGTAGGTATGTTTTTTTTAGTTTATAATTTTCTTTTCTTTCTTTAGTTTAGATAACCAACTCCACATCTTTCCAATTTTTTCACACTTCTCATTGCAAATACCACACTTCTCATTGTAAATACCATTGTAAATAACAAAATAAATAAAAAAAGAGATAACTTACTAAACAAGCTTCCATCGCTAGTCCCTCCCTGAGGTTCACGACCCGCATAGCCATTGCTACAGCGGATAGAATTGAGCACCTTGCACATCTCTAATTCTTAAATCTGATATATTATATTTTGTGTGCAGGAAAATCTCAATCAAGCCCGCACTCCAGTCGAACCCATCCGGACATGGCATACGAGTACCATTATCCAAACAAGAGTGTGACCAAATAACAAGTGTTCCCGACATCAATATTGTGCATACTATTTTATTATGTTAATTGAAAACCAAATGGTCGAGGAGCTCTTATTGGGTAGGTGTATCCCGTGCATACCCGGGATCACGGCCTTAAACGAACCCCTGGCTACTGAGACCAGGGCCCTCCGCTAAGAGGGGAGCACAAATCAAGTAACGGGAGCTCATGGAGCTATACAATCGGTAGGCAGCACTACCATCCCCTGCAGTGTGGACTAACAATATGGATTCAGTACATCCACCCGATAAGATCTAATCAACCATCAAGTCTCCCCCATCCCCAAGTTATCTTTATATTTCATTTAAAGTACACAACATAACAAGAACAAGTACAGTGCATGGTACATGTACCTGGTAATAGGACCTGAGCTCTGTTGATAGCATAAAAACAGGATAACGGGAAACAGGAAACAATAGATGTGGGATTCTAGAGGTGGCCCCCGTGGCTTGGATCCACGTGGCACTTAGTTCCACACATCGCATGTCCAGTAACGGGAATATCAATATCAGTAACGGGAAATAATCATATAACGAAAATACATGAATATGCATATAGTAATCATATAAAGCATGATCTATGCAACAGGAATAAATAGACAACCAATACATGTAGACCGGTGAGTCTGTATAACAGTGGAGTAAGATCATAAAGTAACTGTGCATCAAGTATCTAGGAAACAATAATACTAATATGTGCACGTATCCATGTATCAGTGAAGCATGAAAAAGACATAAATGGTGTCACGTGTAAGAGTATCCATGTAAAGGTGAGATATGATGAAAAATAAAAGTCGGTGCACTACTGGATATGTGTGATATGTCTACAAGTATATACAATAACAGTACTCAGTAAAACAGATATTCACGTGCGCTAGTAGTATCCCCTCTCTCATACTCTAGAGTATCCGTGAAATTGGAATGCATGTACTAGAAATACAAGGGTGGCGTCTTCGTGTCGTCCGTGCGTTGGTACAGTGGCTATACCACATAATTGAATGTCAGATATTTTATTAGCATAATAATTATAATATTGCTTATGATCATAATATTGCATACAATAGGATAGATATCACATAATTCTTATTATATATACTTATCTATTTTTATTATGATTATATTATCACTTATGGTCAATGAATCATCATGTATGTTCTAATTACAGTGATTGATCGTCTAATTACAGTGATTGGGCGATAACTACCTTTTATTAAATAATATTTATAATCATGATTTATTAATTAACGTAAGCAACCACTTTCATTAAACACAATAAAATATAAAATTTATAAATAAAACACTCACAAACTAGCCATGGGAAGGTAGTGCTCTTTCCCAGTGATTGGTGCAGAAATAAGCTCTCTCTTAAGCTTCTCCTAAGAATTCATGCATTCAGTATCGAAAGTGAAGGACACATCCTTAGCTAACAGATTAGTCAGGGCCTAGCAATTTCGCTAAAATTCTTGATAAATCTTCGGTAGGAACCAGCGTGTCCTATGAAGGATCTAATGTCCTTAACGCATTTGGGCATGGGAAGCTTAGCAATAACCTCAATTTTAGCTCTGTCCACTTCAATTTCTTTCTTGAAAATTTCATGACCCAAGACAATTCCATGTTTTACTATGAAGTGGCGTTTCTCCCAATTCAGTGTCAGATTTTTCTCAGTATAACGTTGGAGGACAAGTTCTAAATGGTGGAGACATTGAGTGAATGAATCTCCGTAGATGGAGAAATCATCCATAAAGATCTCTAATAATCGTTCTATCATATCAGAGAAAAGACTCAACATGCAACGTTGAAACGTTGCTGGGGCATTGCACAAGCCGAAAGGCATTCGACGATAAGCAAATGTCCCAAATGGACATGTGAACGTAGTCTTTTCTTGGTCCTCAGGAGTAATAGGGATCTGATTATACCCTGAGTAACCGTCCAAGAAACAGTAATACTCGTGACCCGCCAAATGTTCAAGCATTTGATCAATGAAGGGAAGTGAAAAATGGTTCTTACGAGTTGCAGCATTAGCTTCCTATAGTCAATGCAAACTCGGATCTTCGTGGGAAGTCGAGTTTGGACCAACTCTTTGTTCTCGTTTTCCACTATGGTGAAACCGGATTTCTTTGGAACCGCGTGGACAAGACTGACCCATTGGCTATCAGAAATGGGATAAATTATCCCATTGTCTAAGTGTTTTACAATTTTAGCATGAACAGCCTCTTGCATTATAGGGTTTAACCTACGCTGCGGGTCTCTTTTAGTGTGGCATCTTCATTGAGATGAATGCGATGTTGAACGATGGTCGGACTTAATTCCTTTATATCAGTCATAGTCTAACCAATGGCTTCCCTATGTTTTCTTAGAATTGCTTTAAGATCTTCTTCTTCCCCGTCACTTAAATGGGAGGCAATGATGACAGGAAAGGTCTCTTGTTCGCCTAGATAGACGTACTTGAGATGCGCAAGTAAGGCTTTCAATTCTAAGGAAGAGGAAGGCTGGTTGGAAGGACTAGTCAAATTTGTTGGCTCCATTATTGGTGAAATAGGGTTCGAGGCCCAATTCACATCAGAATCTACAACCTGATCAAGATTAAAGTCGTCAGACTCTAACCCAAAGTCACACTCAGTTTCTAGTTCCAATTCTTCCCTATGTTCATTTGTTAAGTTCTCAATTAGGTTTACTTCAAATGTTTGGTCCTCAAGATCGCGGGTTGTTTTCCTAGATTGAAGATATTGACTTCTCTAGTCATGTTCCCAAAGGTTAACCTCATGGACCCATTCCTACAATTGATGATGGCATTGGCAGTAGCAAGGAATGGTCGCCCTAGGATAATAGGAGTTTGAGCCCTATGATTGGAGTTGGACACAGGTTGTGTCTCCAGAACTATGAAATCGACAGGGTAAATAAACTCCCCTACCCGGATTAGGACATCATTAATCTCCCCTTTTGGAACTTTTACTGAACGGTCAGCAGTTGGATAGTGACTCGATTTGGACTAAGATCGCTCAACCCGAGTTGTTGATAAACTGAGAATGGAAGCAAGTTTATACTTGCCCCCAAGTCAAGAAGTGCACGACTAATCTCGGCTTGTCCTATTGTGCAGGCAATGGTGGGACTACCTGGATCCTTGTACTTGACAGGGATCGGACCTGATAGTAGCTCACTAATGTTAGTGGCTAAGAAGACCTTTTTTGGTACATTAGTCTTTCTCTTCTTGGTGCACATGTCCTTCAGAAACTTAGCATAGGAAGGGACTTGTTGGATGGCATCAAGAAGTGGCACATTTATCTTCACTTGATTAAATATCTCAATTATCTTGTCCATGTGTGGATTTTGCTTGTTGTTTTTCAGCCTATTAGGAAATGGTACTATAGGCTGGTGCACCTGACTGGTTGACTTATCTTTTTTAGATTCGTCAGAATTGGAAGGATTTGGATTAGATGAGGTGGATGCTTGATTGTGCTTGTGCTGAATGGGATTGGTTGGCGTTAACACTTGATTATCAACTTTCTTTCCTGACCTCAATGTATGAACAACATTACATTGATTTAATAAATGATCCTCAGCCAAATGAGCTTGTTGAGAATTCCTAGGATTGGTTATTGGCTGACTAGGCAGGGTACCCTTCTGTCTCTCATTCTGTGGAGCGGCTAGTTGGCTCATTTGAACTTCTAACCTCTGTATAGTTTGCATGAGAGAATCTTAGTTTTTCATGTATCTTTCCATGTTTCTTTCAATGTCAGTCATTCTCCTTTCTAGTTGAGGATTCTGGAAGGAGGATTGTGGAGCTTGGTTGGGAAAGTTTTGTTGATAGTTTGAAAAGTTAGGTGGATGGTTAGGAGAATTATTATGGAAATTGAAAAAGTTGGGTTGATGATTGGAAGACTTATTGGCATGATGGATGTGGCTAGCATGATTTGATCGTAAATGGTCATTGTTATTTTGGCTCCATGAAAAATTAGGGTGATTTCTCCAGCCAGGATTGTACGTTGGTGCGTAAGGATTATTGTTCGGCCTTGAAAAGGTCGCATTCATAGGTTCATGGTAATGTTGCTGAGCCTGAAACACAGGGCACTCCTCGAACACATGATTCATGGCTTGACAGTAAGTGCAGCTCGGAGTTGAAAATTAGTTTGGGCTGACTTGATTGACTAGACTTGGTTCCTTCGTTTCTAGTGCTTCCAGTCTTCTTACTAGGTTAGCTAACTTAGCCTCATTAGCGATGGATGATTCTATAGAATGGAGACCTCCTTTTGAAGAGATGGAGTTTGGATTTCTAGAGGTCTCACTAGTAGGTTCCCATTGGATGGTCTTTTCAGCTAGGTTTTCATACAAATCCCATCCTTTATTTTCATCCTTCTGCAAGAATCCCCCTTGGCACATACTTTCTAAGAGGGTTTTGGTAGAATAGTCTAAACCGTCATAAAGAATTTGGCATTGTCGCCATTTCTCTATTCCATGATGTGAACATTGGACAAGGAGGTCTTTAAAGCGTTCAAAGTACCTCTAGAACGTTTCACTCGTTCTTGCTTGAATTGCATGATTGTCTTCCTAATGAGAGCGGTCTTATAAATTGGATAGAATTTCTTCAAGAAGACCTTGATGAAATCATCCCAAGATGTGATAGAACCGGCCGCTAAGCTGTAAAGCCATTTCTTTGCTAGGTCCTTAAGAGCGAAAGGGACAAATCTCAACCTAATAGCATCGTCTACAAGTGTGAGATTTTCATCATTAGACATACTTCCTCAAATTCTCTTATGAAAAAGTAAGCATCTTCCAACTCTAAGCCATGAAACTTGGGGAGTGTGTTGATGAATTGAGGCTTGAGCTCAAAATTGTATTCACCAACCGATGGAAGTAGAATGCAAGATGGAAGTGAGGTTCTAATGGGATAGAACCTATTCTGCAATGATGTTGATTGAGCCATTACCGGATATGGTCTTGGTTCAAACTTGGGTGGTGATGTGTTTCTAGTCAATCTAGATGAATTAGGGTCTTTTGACTACACTTGCATACACAAACACAATCACAATCACAAACAAGTTTACCAACAGTCAACAAGAGTAATGAACCAAGCCTAATCTAAGGTAACCTCGACCTAGACAACTCCTAACTGGTTGATTGTCCACAGGAGGTATAATGTAGACTTTGACCACGAGCTAATCAGCCAGGTTAGGGCAAGATTGGTGGCAGGTTATCCGTCAAAGACGTTCCTTAATTAAGTACCACCAACCTTTCGGCTTTCGGCCCTCAATCCCCTTCCTAGATACTGATTTGGCAGGAGTCAAATTCCAACACCTTCCCCTTAGGATAATCTCCTAGTGAGTTTGAGATGTCCCTAAGGCCAACGTCTATCAGATTTTACTTAGGCTTAGGTTGTGGGTGCTTGGAGATGGTTTGTGGGCTAAGGAAGGGTAATGACTTTCCCACCTTATCTTGAATTGGGTTTTGCCCTTAGAGTTAATTGTGCAAAGTGTGCAAGATATAGAAAAGTAGCATTCAAAAGCAAATATCACCCAAGACTGTTTCCTAAACTATATGCTATGCATACGTACCTTGTCTCCAGCTCTCTTCAACAGTAATTGTAAAATAAACGTAATTAGACAAATGCCTAGAATGCAAGTCTAAACGTTTTTTAAGCAATTAACAATGACTCAAATTACTGTTGGATTAAAACAGGGATGGTGGATAGCAGAAATAGCAAGAATATAACGTACAAAGACAAAATTTTTTGCAACCAATATGTCCTGCAAAAAAGACTTTTAGTAGTCCAATGAAATTTTTAACTTTTGCAACGCAATTTCTTGAAATTCTATTTCCTACTTTAGAGAGTAGGGGCACAAAATTTGCAAGTCTTCTCTTGCAAAGCTTGAATGCTAGATCTGAATCTTCAAGTCCCTGAAATAACACACCAAACTTGTTAAAAAACAAATACACCATTCCCTCCCCGGCAACGGCGCCAAAAATTGATTGCTAAAATGAAAGAACAATCAAAGAGTTAAGAAATTACCGTGTAGCTTGTGGCTAACGGGTCGTGTCCACAAGGAGGAACGCGATGAAAGCTTTTCGGTGTTTCGTTTAATAGCAAAAAATTATGCCCGTTTTTAATTGAAAAGAGAATGGAAAGAAGGAGATGATTAAAGGAGAAATTGCAACTTCAGAGAAGGCTTTGGAGAAGGTGATTTAAGAAGCTCGAAAATTGTTTGGTTGATTTTAATAAAGATGAAAATCTGGGCTCACCATCTCACTACTCAACTGTTTATTCTTCTATTGAAATCCTTACTGCCTCAACTTGATCATAGGCCAAACTTTAAGGTTGACTTTAGAAAGTTTGAAGTATGGTTGGAAAAGTTCACTCTTTTCTTTAAGAAACCGTTTTGAATCGAATGTTAAATCATCAAGAAGTCAAGTATGATATAAAAACAAGTTCAAGAGACATTCTTAAAAGGAGTAAGAGTTTAAAAATCTAAACCCATCCTCATGTGCCTTCAAGAACACTTTCAAGAAGAAAGGCTTTAAGTTAGGCATGCAAATGATTCATTGGGTCTTTTTCATTAAAATCAGAAGAGAAGAAGAATTGGAGAGAGGTACAATAGTGAGCCCAGAAAACCGATTTAGCTACTCATAGAAGACAAAGAAAAATGCAAGTAAATAACGCAAGACATACCGTAAACGAGTGGAAGAAAAAGTAGCTCGATTCTTGTATTGATGTCACTTCAATCTGCAAGTACAAGCACTCAATTTCTCTCTCACACAAGTATTTGTGCTGAATTACAAATTGCAAAACAAAAATACAACTTTTATACTATCTAACAAAGAGCCTAAACCTTAAGGTATAAACAAAAATTCTTATCCTAGTCTTCGCTCCTTTTTGCTCTATTGAAACTGGTATTTATAGGGAAAAACCAGAGGGGAGAGATCCTGAGAAGATTGGGGAGCTAACGCTCCCCCCAACTGACACAATAAAGCTGTGAAAACGCGGCTAGGGCCGCGTTTCCGCAGCCCTGGTGTGGCCAGTTGGCGACACCCAATTGGTGGCTCTCCTGGTTTGGTGATTCTCCTATATCTTCTTCTGGTTTTCTCGTTTCTACTCCAGGATTTGACGAAACAGCCTTTGATTATTGGTTTCAACCGTTTGATTTGAGAGGATTCTTTTCAACCGTTTTTCAACCTCTCTGGTATGCCAAGATTTTGCTCTGATTTCTTGATTTCGAATTTATTCTGAATTAAATCAGAATTTTGTGGGCTTTTGGGTTTGTTTCTCTTTCCTTTCTTTTAGCAATTGGGTCCACATTAAACAAAGAAGAAGAAGGCTTATTAATAGTATTTATTAGCTAAAAAGTATGGTAAGGTGACAATGTATATGCAAAATATGTGACTGATCATCGACCGGCCTTGTAGGCTGGCCATGTGCACGTATCTTGTGCACATCGATCGACCGACCGGTCGACCGACCTCTGGTCCGATCGACCGTCCAGTCGACCGTCAGCTGGTTCTGGCAACAGTTATGGGACTTGAAACTTGGTCAATTTAACTCCAATAAAATTTCATAAAATCCTATAAATTCCACAAAAATAAGTTCTTGTAAGATATTTAAATAACAAATATGTGTAAATAAAAATTACACATATTGCAAACTATTTGAACTATTTTTGTGATATATAGTATTTGGTCCTAAACAAAAACTATATTTTTCAAAACTTAGATTTTGAAAAGAAAAATCGTTTTCTCCAAAACTTGTATAAATATAAAAACAAGATATTGAAACACATTTGAAGCATATTGTTTTTGGATAAAATCCAATACACATGTACATGATATATCTATGTTTTTGATATGAAATCTAAAAATAGGTTTTTTTAATTATAAAACTCTAAACACATGAATAGGATCATTAAAATAAGTCTTTCCAAATAGATGAAGCACAGATGTATATAGATGAAATCCAATATACATTAAACCATGTAAACTTGTTTTGATTCTATCTATTCATGAAAATCATATATATGTATATTCGAAATCCAAAGCCAGTTAAACCGAAAACCAAACATATTGAACTTGTGTGTATGTGTGAACTTGAGCATATCAACACTAGTCTATCTTACACATGATCTAAATATAAACTTAAACTAAACTAATCGAAGTCTTCTTGTAGAACTCCTTCTCCAAGCCAACTCGATCCAAACACGATCCAACGAGCTTGACTCCATCCGAGTGCTAGATGCGATCTTGACGCGCGAGCTCTTGAATCTACATGAGATAGCTCCAAAATTCCTTTGTTGAAGCTAAATACCTACTAATATCTTAATCAATAACGCAAAATATATAAACACAAGATCATTAGTAAACTAACCTTCATAAGTTAGTCATCATCAAAGCTAAGGTGAAAGGCCTCTGGGCTAACACCTTCGGCTTGGTGATATGGATATCTCAGCTTAGTGTAGTATGTGAGGTAAAAAGTGAAAATATTTAGTTTAGATCCATAGAGTTAGAGCTACATACTTCGAGCTTCACCTGCCATACCCTCATTTCTAAGGTGCAATATAAAAAAATATTATAAGTATACAAGTCTCAAATATAGAAAGTAACCAAGTGATGCGGTAGAGAGTCACTTGAATGTTTTTGCTTCTTGACACATGTGATATGTACGACACAATTATAATGAAACTAAAAGGGCCTAAAAGAATTTAAGAAGTACAAATGATCAAATAAATTGAAAGGTAAAAATGTGAATTTACCGAGTAAAAAGGCATATCCAATTAGTCACCTTGTCAAATGGATGACAAAATCAAGTAATTAATAAATTAGAATATACCTGAGCTAAGTATTAAAACATGGCCCTATTATGTGCATGGATGCTCTTGTTGTCTTATAGAGTTTTCCTAAAAATTTGATAGATTGAGGAGAAAGTTGAGGGAGGTTATTTATTTAAATAAAGAATAGTCAAATCGAACAATAGGAGAGTTCAAACATACAAATTCTTTCTTACATGGTTGAGATATGCTTTGGGCCTTTCATGACTTATATCACTAGTATGCAATTTTCAGGAATGGCTAACCCAAATCTTCTATTACGATTTCCTACACTTTTAACATCCTTTTTTCCTTTTAGATTTTTTCTCAAAACATCAAGCAAAGACATTATAGGTGTAAACATTGGGAGTACATCCCATCCTCTTTATCTACAAAATTATAATTTAAGAAAAACATAAGTTTAATTAAGAGGTTGATGAGTTCTCAAGATTTCTCTTTTGGATATGAAGGGAGGCAATTTAGCTTTGTGAATTAATAAATTTGAAAATTCAAGTTTTACACATTAAGGGTTCGTGGGACTTGCTCTACATCAATAAGAGTCAATCTTTTTCAACAACATCTAATGAATTTAGAAATTATCAAGAAAACACCTACCCCTTACCTCTTCTATTGACATAATAATAGTCATTATAATTCTTATGAACAATTTGCACACAAAGCATCATAAATAGTAGGTGACTTTTGTGATGATAGAATTATACAAAGGGCATCTCTAAGACAAAACTACCAACATATTCACCTATCATTTTGCTAGTGTACAAACCAAGAATCAAGATGGGATTTTGGTCATTGATTCAAAACAAGCTCACCAATAAAGTAAAACCCATGAAATTTTCTAATGAAGCAAGAAAGCACATGTAGAGGATTCGAGTTTAATAAATGGGAACCCATTCACATATTCAAGAATAATCAGCATCAACTAATTCAGATCTAAGTATAGCTGAAAAATCAGATTATAAAATCTTAGTCTAAGATGAGAATTTACTGAGATTAAAATCTGGAATGGATTTAGATCAAAATGGGATCTCCCTCACACGATCAAGAGCAATAACTATGAACAAATCAAGATCTAGACATGGATGAATCTAAATATAAAAATAGAATAAATTTTGAAATTTATTTTAGAACTGAGAAGAAAATCAAATTTTAACATGAATTAAATCTGAAAATGGAAGGTAACTCCTCACCCAAGGCTCCTCCTCCTATCTCCACCCAATCGCTACCCTCGCGCTGCTAGCGCTGTAGCCACTGGCGGCTGGCCATAGCAGTCGCATGTTGGGAAGAGAGAAGTATTGTCGAGGAAGTCGACAAGGATCGTCGAGGGATCGTCGAGGAAGTCGGCGACGAAAGACGAAGGAAGCAGCAGTAGAAAACAGCTAACAGCGGCAGGAGCAGCAGGAACAGGTGCTCCGATCGACCGACCCGGTCGATCGCCCGCAGTAGCAAGTGCTCGGTCGACCAGCCCGGTCGACCGACGTGCACAACGTTCACAAGGATGGAGCTCGGTCGACCGCCCGGTCGACCGATTGAAAGTACTCAACTCTCTGTTGGGCGCCCGGTCGACTGACCGGTCGACCGGTGGAAGGGGTCGGTCGACCGCCCGGTCGACCGACAAGCGGGTGCGGGCTGTGTTGCTGATTTAGAAACCTGTTTGTATAAATACGGGATTTCTAGGGTTTTGTTGAATGTTGGAAAAACTGGAGCTCTCTTGAGATCAGAGGTGCTGCTAGTATTGTAATCGATCTTTCAAGTAATATAATCTCTCTTTGATTGCCTCGGGGATGTAGGCATTGAGGCCGAACCTCGTTAGATTGTTGTTTGCGTGTGTTCTTTCTCTGGTATTTGATTTTGTGCTGTTTTGGAATTATTCTTCGTGCTTGAGAGATTCAGGGATTCCTCTTCTGGTTGTTGTCATTGGCGCAACAAGCGGTATCAGAGCTTCCCAGTTTTCGCTTGAGATTTTTTTGGAGATTCAAAGGGCTTCGGGATCTGATTCGATGGAGATCTTGTGTCGATCTCAGATCAGAGGTAGTTGTGTTCGTGGGATCGTGTGTCGATCACAGAACAACACAAGGAGTGCTCAGGGAATCATTGGTGGAATAGATCTGGTGAGAAACTCAATCTAGGGTTTCGGGTAAAAGGTAAAAAAATCAAATTTTTTATCGAAGTAGTGATCTATTTCCAGTTGGTTGTTTTACTCGCATAGTTAGAGGATTAAGTAATCTAGATGGCAGAAGAAATTGCTTTGATTAAGATCATGAATCCTCATCCGAGGATTGATGTAGTAAAGTTCAATGGCACAAATAATTTCGAGATGTGGAGATGTGAGGTTATGGATGCCCTGAATGCATCAAACCTCGAGGATACTCTCCTTCTCGAGAAGAAGAGGAGCACGACCACTGATGAAGAGTGGCCAAAGATGAACAGATCAGCGTGTGGGTTGATTCATTCATGTTTATCGCAAGACATAAAATATCTTGCACAACATGAGACGTCGGCAAAGCATCTGTGGGAAACCCTTGAGAAGAAATATCTGACGAAGAGTGTCGAGTCAAGATTGCAGCTTAAGAGTAAGCTGTACCAGTTTCAGCTAAAGAAGGGGAGCACAGTGAATGAGCACATCAACCGATACACGAAGCTTCTTACAGATTTAGTGAACGTGGATGTCATGATAGATGAGGAAGATAAGGCGATCATCTTCCTGAATTCACTCCCGGAGGAGGAATATGAGACATTCACTCTGACCTTTATCAATGGTGGGCAGACTCTGGACTACCATGAGGTGTCGTCTGCACTGATAAGTTATAAGACGAGGAGAAAGGAGAGATATCCTTCTCAGTCAAGCTCATCGGCGGGGCACTGGAAGTAAGAGGCAGGGGTTCATCGAGGAAGGGCAAGGAGGTGAGAGGAAGATCAAAGTCCAGGCCAGGCTTTAGGGATCTCAAAAGGAATCAGTGTGCTTTCTGCAGAGAGATAGGGCACTAGAAGGTGGACTGTCCGAAGTTCAAGGGAAAGAAGAAGGAATCAAAGTCTGAGGAAAATCTAGCAAAGGTGGTTAACACTCCAAGCAGTAATCACAGGCAGATGGATCAGACTCAGATTCGTCGGTGTTCTTATTTTCAGTTACTAACCCCATCATAGGCTACTCAGGTGAAAATGAGTGGATCATGGATACAGGTGCAACATACCATGTATGCCCTAATCGGGACTGGTTTACCAGTTTTGAGAAGCTGGAGGGGTGTTCGGTCGTCATGGGCGATGATCATCCGTGCATCATGGAGGGTGTTGGTACAATTCCAATCAGAATGTTTGATGGGATGGTGAGGGAGCTGAAGGAAGTAAGGTATGTACCTCAGTTGAAGAGAAACCTGATTTCCATAGGAGCTTTGGAGTCATTGGGCCTTGGGGTGTCTATTAAGGAAGGAGTCCTTAGAATGACAAAAGGCTCGATGGTGGTGTTGAAGGCCGATCGCCGGAACAACCTATACTACTTGAAGGGTAGTACGGTGACAGGGCAAGTGGCGACTTCTACCAGTTCAGAGGAGGATTCAATCAGGCTGTGGCACATGAGGCTGGGACATGCAGGAGAGAAATCAATGCAAACTCTTGCGAGGTAAGGGTTGCTGAAGGGTGCCGAAACCTGAAAGATAGATTTCTGTGAGCATTGTATCATCGGCAAGAAGACCAAGGTGAAGTTCGGCACAGCATCACATTGCACCGAGGGTGACTATGTTCACATGGATGTCTGGGGACCTACCAAGACTGCATCGATTGGAGGTAACCATTATTTTGTGTCATTTATTGATGATTTTTCTAGGCGCTATTGGGTGTACACCATGCGACACAAAGGAGAAGTCCTAGAACTATTTGTGAAGTGGAAGGTGAACTTGGAGAGAAGCACGGGAAGGAAGATCAAGGTTCTCCGTTCAGATAATGGAGGAGAGTACAAATCGGATCCTTTCCTACAGCTATGTCTTGATGAGGGCATAGAGAGATACTTCACGGTACGAGAGACTCCGCAACAAAATGGGATAGCAGAGAGGATGAACAGGACCTTGCTAGAGAAGGTCCGGTGTATATTATCCAATGCAGGACTGTCAAAGAAGTTTTAGGCTTAAGCTTTGGCGTATGCATGCTACCTTGTGAATAGGTTGCCGTCGTCTGTGATAGGGGGGAAGACTCCTCTTGAGGCTTGGTCAGGAAAAATAGCTACTGACTATGATTTGCTACGGGTCTTCGGATGTCCAGCCTACTATCATGTCAAAGATGATAAGTTGGACCCAATGGCAAAGAAAGGTGTGTTCGTCAGTTTCAAGCGTGGAATCAAGGGGTTCAAGATTTAGGATCCAACGGACAACAAGTTCATACTCAGCAGGGATGTCACTTTCGATGAGGCCTCTTTGATGAAGCCTAAGGTCTCTCAGCAGGTGGAAATCAGCAAGACCAAGGAGCTATCGCAGCAGGTAGAGATTGATGCAAATCCACCATCTCTAGAGGAATCAGCATCGGTGAGGATCATTCCTGGGGTAACACAGGGCAGTGATCGAGCAGATGAAGAAGGTGTTGAAGATGATGAACAGGGTCAAGAACAGGTCATAGGTAATGTTCCTGACCCTACTGTAGTTGAAAGACCAAGGAGGAATACTAGGAGACCAGGTTGGCTCGCTACTGATATGGTCGTAGCGTATGCACTTTCAGTCGTTGAGGAGGCTATTCCATCCACTTTCAGAGAAGCTGAGATCAGTTCGGAATCGAGGATGTGGAAAGAAGCCATGAATGAAGAGATGCAATCTCTCTACAAGAATGACACTTGGGAACTCACCAGGTTGCCCAAAGGGAAGAAGGCTATAGGCTGCAAGTGGGTGTATGCTAAGAAGTAAGGATCTCTCCAAGAAGATTCGGTGTGCTACAAGGCCCGGTTGGTCGCCAAAGGCTATGCTCAGAGAGAAGGAATTGACTATAATGAGGTATTCTCTCCTATAGTTAAACATTCGTCAATTCGTATTCTTTTGGCTTTAGTGGCGCAGTATGAGTTGGACCTTGACCAACTCGATGTGAAGACCGCCTTTCTCCACGGCGATCTAGAGGAGGAGATCTACATGACTCAGCCTACAGGGTTCAAGACTGCAGGGAAGGAAGAATTAGTATGCAAGCTAAAGAAGTCGCTGTACGGACTGAAGCAGTCTCCTAGACAGTGGTACAAGCGGTTCGATAGCTTCATCTGAAAGAAGAAGTACACACGTAGGCACTATGACCCATGTGTGTACTACAACAAGCTACCGTCAGGTGAATATATCTATCTACTTCTGTATGTAGATGATATGTTAATTGCTTCGAGGTCGAGATCTGCTATTGATGCTCTAAAGAGGGATCTATCTTCAGAGTTTGAGATGAAGGACCTTGGTGAAGCTAGGAAGGTGTTGGGCATGGAGATCACTAGAGACAGAGGAGTTGGCAGGGTGAGCTTGACTCAGAAGGGCTATTTGGAGAAGGTACTACAGAGGTTCAATATCGGCAAGGATACAAAGTCTGTAAGTACACCTATGGCTCCTCACTTCAAGTTGTCTGCAAAGATGTCTCCGAAGAGTGTTCAAGAACGTGAGTATATGTCTCACGTTCCATATGCCAGTGCAGTTGGTAGCTTAATGTACGCTATGGTGTGTACGAGACCAGATCTATCACAGGCCGTCTCCATAGTGAGCAGATATATGTATGATCCGGGACAGGGTCATTGGGAGGCTGTGAAGTGGATCTTGAGGTACATCAAAGGAACAATTGATGTAGGTCTAGTATTTGAGAAGGACTCCACGGAAAAGCAAGAGTGCATACGGTATGTTGATTAAAACTATGCAGGTGACCTTGACAAGCGCCGATCGACAACGGGATATTGTTGGCCCAGAGGCCTTCCACTCTAGTTTTGATGATGATTAACTCATGTAGTTATGTGTACTAATAATCTTGTGATTTTAGTTTTAGATCATTAATCAAGTTATTAGTAGGTGATTAGCTTCAACAAGATGATTTGGAAGCTTTCACATCTTGATTCAAGAGCCCGAGCGTCAAAGATCATATATAGCACTTGCTCGGTGGATCAAGGAGTTTTGGATCGAGTCGGCTTGGAGACGGCGCTCTACAAGAAGACTTCGGTACCATAGTTTAGTTTTGTGTTTAGATCCAAATTGTAAAGATTAGAATAGTATGATATGCCCAAGTTCAAACACACACACGTTTCATGTTTGGAATATTGGTTTTCGATTTTTCCGTTTTTGGTTTAACAGATCTTGGTTTTCATGAATAGATAGATCAAAACAAGTTTACATGGTTTAATGTATATATGATTTGTTCTATATACATGCATGCTTCAACTTCTTAGACAAACTTAGTTTTGACTTACTTATTCATGTGGTTTATGTTTTGGTATTTTCAACAAAACATATTTTGGAATTAAAGTCAAAAACATGGATATATATATGTTTCATGTATATAGGATTATATCCATATACATCATGCCTAAATGTTGTTTAATATCATGTTTTTGTATTTGCATGAGTTTTGGACAAAATGTATTTTCTATTCAAAAATCCAAGTTTTAGAAAATACAGTTTTTTATTTTTGGTAAAACTGATAAGACACAAAAATGTTTTAAATGTTTGTTATTTGTGATGAAATTTTTGTCACAAGTTTATATTTCAATATACAATGTCAAAACAAGTTTATTGGAGTGTTTAGTTAAGATAAAAGAATTTTTATCTATAATTTTACCAGTTGCTTCAGACCCAGAACTGGCTGACAGGCCAGGTCAGCCGACCGCACGGTCGACCGTACCAAGGGCCGGTTGACCGTGCGGTCGACCGACATGCACAGAGCTGTGCACGTCTAGCAGCCCAGTGGGCCGGTCGACCGGGCGGTCGACCGTAACTGAGAGCAGTGCTCTCTGTTCTTTTCGGTCGACCGGGCGGTCGACCGGGCTGGTGCCCACGGTCAAATCCGACCGTTGGACGTAGACCGGACGGTCGACCGGTAGTTCAGTTTTTGCAGAAATTGCTGCCAACGGCTATATTTTTCTGGGGGCTATAAATACCCCATTAATGGCCAGTTTTCTCTAAGATTTTTTGTGCGAATTTTTCCTGACTCTCTAGTGTTTTCACAGCAATCAAAAGAAGTTTTTGGGCTTGAAATTGAACAATCTATTTTGTGTTTTTGCTAGGGTTTGGAAAATCAAGAAATGGTTTTTGGGAAAAGATTTTGATTCAATTTCTTCATCTTAGTTTCTTGCTTTTTCCCAAAGATTTTCTTTGAGTTTTTTATTTTCATTCCTTTGGTTTTCTCCACACTTGAGCTACATCTACTATCTCATTTTATAGGATCTTTGTGTGGGAAAGAAATTGTTTGTGGTTGTTGTTTAGACCACCAAGTTGAAAACCCTATCTTTGCTTGGCTTTGTGCCTTTCCCTCATTATGTTGAGGAGGTTGTGCATTTGGGTTGTATCCCTCAAGTTGTGAGGTGATCCTTGTGTTGCTTTGTGCTAATCCCTCAAGTTGTGAGGTGATTGTTTGTTGGCTTGAAGTTGTGCCTCAAGGAGGAGGTTGTGTTTGTAAGGAGAGGAGTTGGGTACTCCTTGTGATTGTATTGCCCCAAATCCTCGGTGGAGGTTCCCTTTGTGGGAGTCCTTTGTGGACAAGCTAGTGGACTTAAAATCCTTCAGGGTGAAGGCGGGAATGTAAAGCTGGGTGCTCGAACCTCGAAACATATCTTGTTGTTTGCGCTTGATCCCTTGGCTCTTACTCTCTCTCTCTCTCTTTACTTTGTGCCTTGCATCTATTCATATTGTTCATTCATAATTATTTGCTTGGCTTGTTTTAGTGTGCATCTCTTGTCAATTGCAATTAGTTTTTAAATTCCGCATTAAGTTCATTAGATTAGCATAATCACCTATTCATCCCCCC
The DNA here is from genome assembly GCA_038442645.1 of Agave tequilana. Classification (NCBI taxonomy): domain Eukaryota; kingdom Viridiplantae; phylum Streptophyta; class Magnoliopsida; order Asparagales; family Asparagaceae; genus Agave; species Agave tequilana. Next base: position 29,815 of record JAVJIF010011761.1, on the reverse strand, counting down.
TCTAGGTAATTTTCAATTGGTATCAGAGCCTCCGCTCCTGATATTTAGGTTTAACCACCTAGGAGTGAGATCTTGGTTTGTTAATCTTCATTTGCATTTTTCATTTGCACACATTTAGTTTGCACTCATGGATAGCCCTCCTATGTTTGACTTTTTTAGACTTGATGTTTGGAAGGCCAATATGAGTAGTCATTTGAAAAACCTAGGACATCTAGTTTATCAAGCCACTACTAATGAATCCTACCCAAATCATAGCAAGCATAAGAAGGCAAATGCATTAGCACTTAAGACACTTAGAGCATCTCTTAATGAAGATCTTTTACCGGTGTTTGATCATTATGATTCGGCTTTTGCAGTTTGGAGCATATTGACTTCTCCCGAGCTACCAAGGATCATCAACAAGTTGAGAAGATCTAGGAGAGACATGTCCGACGAGCATTGCCTCATGGTCCAAGGGAAAGACCCCCTTGAGGTACAATCGGATTCTCAACTAGATGATTGCTCTAGTTCCTATTGCGATGGTTGTTTAGAAGCTCAAACCCTAAATATGGAACTTGCCACAAAGCTTGAAAATTTTTTTGGAAAAACATAATCTTTTGAAAAAGAATCATTTTGAATTAAAAGAAGAAATGAAGGATTTGTGCTCAACTTTTGAATCGGTTTTGCAAGAGAAGAAAGAGATTACTAGTGAACGTGACTCACTAAGATCTCAACTAGACCTTGTCCTAAAAGAGATTGATGTTTTGAAAAGCAAAAATGATTATGATGATGTTGTGAAAAACAATAAGGTTCTATCGTCTAAATTGGATTTTATTTTAAAAGATAACCTTGCTTTGAAAAGTGAAATTGATTTCATTACAAAAGAATTGGATTTAGTTTTAAGAAAAATGAATCTTTGAAAATTGATATTGATTCTCATGTGTGCCATGCTAGTATAGCTTCTTCTTCTTGCACATCTTTTGCATGCTCCACTTTATCTTCTACTATTGAAAATGATATAAATATTTTGAAGAAAAGTGTTGAATATTTGGGCTCCACTTTGAGCCAATGTACATTGAATCATACACGCTTGGAAACCTTAGTTCGCAAGAAACAAGTTCCATCTTTACATGTACACCCATCACGGCATACACATGCTCATCACGGACACAACCATAACATGTATGCTCATGTGTACACATGTACACATTGTGGTTGAAAGGCCACCTTGCTAGATTTTGCTATGATCATTTACATATTGAAAATTTAGCAAATAATCTTGTTTGGGTTAGAAAAGATACTAACCCCCGTGGACCCACAAGAAAATGGGTACCAAAGACCACCCCTTTAATTTTTGATGTAGGTGTGGGCTCTCGCATCACGTGAGAGTAGCGGTGCCTTGAAGTGGATGCGTTCCGTGCTTAAAAGAAAACAAATTTGGATGCATCACTCTCAAGGGAAGTTTGGTGGGAGGACCACCTTGTTTTGGAGAACTTGAGAGATGCCTCATCGGTTTCGGTATCTATCTCTAACTCCCGTTTATATTTACATGCTTTTCATGTTCATCTATTTATAGCATGTCATGTTTTATTGTTCATTATGCTTATGTCATGTTGATTAGATTAGTGATATACATGTTTAGTTACTTGAGACACCCATGTTTTATATGGATTTATATTTAGTGTTCTCACCTTGTTTAAACTAATATGTATGCACTAGATCTAATGTACATGCATATACATAATGATCATATGAATGTTTATGATAATTTGTTTTGATGACTCATATTTTGTTTAGTATGTTGAATGCCATGTTTATTAGACTTTTGACGTGCATGTATAGCTTTTGAGATCACCCATGTTTAGATAGACCCATTTATTGTGTTCTCACTATTCGTTTAGCTAATTTGTATTTCATGATTCTAATAGCATGTGGATTTACTTCTTGATCATTTTTATGTCTATCATGTTGATTTATGTGTCGTTTCATGCTTCTTGATTTGAATATATGTTTAGATGTTAGTTTTCATGGAAACTAGGATTTATACTTGTACATAAAATGGGCCACAAGTAACTCTTTTTATGTTTGTGCTTGAATGCCTATTTGTACCCATTAGATGTGCTAGTATAGTCTAGTTTTGATGATTCATGCATTCTAACCTGTATTCCTCATTTTGAATTTGTTTCTATGATCATGTGTTTTAACTTCATGTATATGTCCATCTTGTTCAAACTATTGATTATACATGTACATCCTTTGAGCCACGTGCCTTCATGCATATACTTTTGTGGACTCATTATGTTTAGGATATGTATGTATACTTTAGTTTGTACATGACATACATATGCCTTGAAGTTTAAATTGTTTTGATGATTTTCATGTTTTTTTTTAGGTAATTTCATTGGTAATGAAAATCTAGTTTTTCATGTTTTTAAGGAATTTCACATGAGCTTAATTGAATATTTTCATGTTGATATGTGTCACATAACACTTGATCACTTACTTTATTAGGTTTCTCATGATTTTGTTTTCATGAGTATAGATGGACATTATAAATTTGAGTGTTTTTAGCGCCATGCGATTTACATGTGTTTCATGAAAAATATTTATGTTTTATTCCTTGCTTGAAGGATTCTGTACTAGTTAACAAGATTTCCCATATAACTAGTTCGTATTCTTCTTATGGTAGAGATTTTCAAACGTACTCTATTTTCAAATCCATTTTTGAAAACCCCTACCATCCAAGGGTGGTTGGACGGGAGATCATGCTCATGTATGCTTTATATTGAAAATCATTTTAAACTTGAACATGGTTGGGTGGTAGTTATATGATGTATACACTTGATCATTATTGTTATTCAATTGGTATCATTGAATTCTTTCAATTGGTATCAATTTTGACCTTTTTTTGTATACTCATATATGTTTGTATGTATGTATGCCTTCAATTCCAAGAATATCAATTTCAATTGGTATCTATTTTCCATACATATATATATATGTTTGTGTTTATGCTAAGCTTGAGCTTCAATTTTGTTTCAATTGATTAGTTTTCAATTACTTTTCAATTGGTATCTTATTACAAGCTTATGCATATGTTTTGTTGGTATTTCATAAAGGGGGAGAAAATTCGATTTTCATGTTTACAATTGGTATTTATTTTTCCACTCCCTTGCTTTATGATAGAAAATAAAATTTTAAATTGATATCATATACTTAAAAAAAATACTCTTTTTGATATCAAGATGTTTATTTGAATGTTTTAAAATTTGGTATCTTAAAATTTTGTTTAAAGAAAAATACAAAAGTTTTGATTTATATTGCATATATGCAAGGAGAGCTTAACATCTCTTCTACATATAGATTCATGATGAGTGTATCTTGTATTGAAGAGCTTGACAATCTCTCCTTTATGTGGTACACGTGTGCAGGGGGAGCTTCACATCTCCTCTTATGCATTGCATAGTGTATGTTATGTGAATTAGGGCTTGTCATCCCTCCTTCATGTAATGTATCTATGTAGGGAAGCTTCACATCTTCCTCTTCATGAATGTATATCGCATATATCATTTATTGATTGATCTATGTTTACTTTCAATTGGTATCAAAATGCTACTTTGACATATTTTCAATTGGTACCTTAATTGATTGTCACCCCTATTTGGTTTTTGTTTTTGTTTTAGACAAAAAGGGGGAGAACATATTTTTTATTAACCCGTTATTGATTCGTTGTTTCGAACAAAAAGGGGGAGAAAATTTTATTGATTTGGTTTTGCTTTTACCCCTTATTGATGAGTGTTTCTTTGTATTAAAAAGGGGAGAAGATTTTGTTTTGTTTTGGTTTTTACCCCTTTATTGATGATTGACAAAAAGGGGGAGAATTATTTGAGAAGTTTTATATATGCATGTTTATGTTTTGCATATATTAAGTTTAATTTAGTTTAATTTTAATTGGTATCTAGAGCATGTTTTGTTTTTAAACATTTCATTGGTATCTGTAACACCCCGCTCCCAGAATACGTACCTAGTTGCGTATTCGTATTTTCTGATCGTATTTTTCGATTTACTTTCTGTATTTATTTTGTATTATGAATTATTTATATGATCGTTTTGTCTTGGATCCGGATTCGTGGACTCAGAGTCAGCCCTAGTCTGAACCGAGGACCCGATCCTAGGGTATTACTCGATTTGGTCTTTTTGGTCTTTAGATTTGACCGATTTCAGTTTTAAATATCATTTTTTAATATTTTAGATTTTCTATGATTTTCTAAAATTTTCCTGAATTAAATGGAAAATCTTCAAAACCGGTGTCGACCAGCACCGCTGACCGATTCCTGGATTTTTAATTTACAAATGGAGTCAAATTTTGAGAAACCGCTTTCCCCATATTTGCTTAGAATAATATTTACTATCTTAATTCATTTCTTGGGAATTTTTAGAATTTATCAGATTTCTGCCAGATTTGGTGTCGACCGATATTGGCGGCCGATTCTAAGATTTTAATTTAAAAACTATAAATAATTTCTTTAAATGGATTTCACCATGATTCTTAGAATAATATTCTTGATTTTTGAGAATTTTTGCGGGAAGTTCCGAGATACTTGATTTTCGGACGATTTCGATATTTTTCCGAAAGTTTTCCGCATCCGCAACCGAATCCCGGGAATCCGCTACTCTAATTATTTTCACTTTTTCTTTCAAGAAAATATCCTCCTCTTTTCATTTTCTTTTCTTTTTCCTTTTTCTTTCCTTCCTTTTCCTTCCACCAAATTCTCCAAACTTCTCCATTCTTCCATTATCTTCTACATCTTTCCTCCAAAAATATCTCCTCCACCAAAAATATCTTCTCCAAAATATCTCAAACTCCTCTCCCATCACCATGGCCGGCCAAAGAGCCACCTAACCCCTCCATTTTACAAAAAACCCCCTCTCTAAACACTTTTTACATTACCTTCACAAATCCAATTCCTATATAAACCTTTCCTTCATCTTTCCACTTCATTTTTCTCTTCACCAACACCTTAACCACCACCAACTCCTCCTTCATCTCCACCACAACAACAACTACTACAACTTCTCCAACTTCCTACCTTCATCTTCTTCCTCCTCCATCTCCATTTAAAGCACCACAACTCCAACAACTCCACCAAAGCCTCCACCTTCTCCTTTACCTTCTCCAAAAATACCACCACCATCAAACCCTCCACAAAACCACACCCCATCACCACATCAAGAGCCGGCCACCTCCTTTGGATTGGGGCCGAGCTCTTCTTCGTCGGTAATATCTCCGATGATTATTCCGGTAATCGTTCGCGATTATTCCGGTAATCATTACGGTGACAATTACAACGACAACAACTAACATCACCATCACCTCTACTATTTTCCACCATCATCTTCACTTCCACCATCACTTTCACCATCACAACACCCCCTCCATCTCCACTACTTCAACCTCCAAACATCACCTCCTTCACCTTCTTTTTCATTACTCCATCAAAATCCAACTCCTCCACCAAATAACACCACCACTAAAGCAAGCACCTTTCCCTTTCTCTCTCCCTCCTCCTCTCTGTATATTGCTGACGCGGATCTCACCCCCGCGTCCAGGCAATGCCTTAACGCGGATCTTCGCGTTCTTGGCATCTGTTTAAACACGGCCTACGCATTCTTGTACCGACGCAACGCGGAGTCCGTACCCGCGTCTGTGTCCCTTTCATGTCTGCACGACGCGGAGCTAATGCCCGCGTCTGTGTTCTTCTCATGCTAACGCGACACGGAACCCATGACCGCGTCCGCGTTCTTCTCGTGTCCTGACTTGAACGCGGGTCTCGAACCCCGTGTTTGTGGCGGTCTCGAACCCCGCGTTTGTGGCACCCTTGCGACGCGATTCCCGCGTCTGTGACTCCCGCGTCTCACTCTCAAAACCCGCGTCTCCCTGTGCACTCTCTCCTTCCATATACTTCTCTCTCTAGTTTTCCTCTCTCTTTCTCTCTCTAACTCTTTCTCTCTCCTCTTCACTTATTATATTTATGGCGCGTACGTGAGTTCCATAGATTTCAGAGTTTTCAGCTATTCCAGAGATTTAGGCGAGTGTCCTCGCTCTCGCCTCCATTTGGGTTTCCCCACCTTGTCGGGTCGACATGTATTTTATTCCATGTTTATATGTATTTTACTGCTTTATACTATGCGTGGCCGACCCTTCGTGATCGTTGAACTCTGGGTTTCTGCCCACTCCTGGGATGGCTGGTAGCCACCGAGAGTGCGCTTAAACCCTTAGCGTTCTTGGTCCCTCAGCCTTCAGCCTCCGGTCTCTCACTATCTCGAAAGGGAAGTGATTGAAACCGTCAGGTCTCTCCGTCCTTCAGCCTCCAGTCTCTCACTATCTCAAAAGGGAAGTGATTGGGACCGTCAGGTCTCTCAGCTCCGCCTGGTTATCATGATCAGCGCTCAGCACTTTACCACTAGATTCGTCTAGGCGGGATGCTGCCGGATTTCTTACTCGCACTTTAAGCCGAGTTGTCCCGGTAACCTTTCCAGACGCTCCAGTGTTAAATACTGTTTGCTGTCTGTACTTCCAGCTCGCTTAGCTCCGCTTGGTTATGCTCAGCTACTACTCTATCATCATGCCATGTATTTCCTGATATGTTAATACTTGCCATACCATTGATTCATGCTTGTCATTTACATGCTACTAATTAACACCTGTTTGTATCACCTGACAAATGATGTGTTAACATCTGATACCCGTCATGCTACTACTTGACACTGACTCATGTTATACCACCAGTTCCCGGCGGATCCTGAATGGAACTAAGTGCCACACGGAGCAAAGTGCCACACCACACAAGTGGTGGGGGCCACCTCTTGAATCTGTGGGGGCCACCTCTAGAATCCATTCCCCTCAGAGCAAAGTGCCACATGGAACAAAGTGCCACACCACACACGTGGTGGGGGCCACCTCTTGAATCTGTGGGGGCCACCTCTTGAATCTGTAGGGCCATCTCCTGCCTGTACCTGATCTCTTGTTATGACCAGTTATGTTCCTACTCTTTACAAAGGATAACTTGCACGGGGAATGGGAGGAAGTGATGAATGCCGGTATGGTGCCTTGCTTATAGTAGTGGAATATCAAAACTGACGATTCGTGTTAGGGAGATTTCAGGCCCCCAGAAGATGCGTGTTAGGGGGATTTCAGGCCCCCAAATGGCTGTGTCCCGGGGGGACAGGAACTACTATAAGTATGAGCTATCAGTTCTTCATCAGCTTCCAGTAACGAACCTCGGCTTGCTTATATATGGATGTATGTGTGTTGGGATGTACACCAGGACACATACCTAGATATATATAGGTCAGACGAGTAATAATAATAAAAGATGCCAACTATGTATCCTGTTATGCCTGTTATGAACTCCCGTTATGCTTGTTATGATTCATGTTATGCCTGTTATGTACTCCTGTTATGACCGTTGTGTGATTTGCCACGAATGCTTTCATCGGATTTTACATCAGATTTTCAGTTTTATGATTATTATCATATTCGCTGCTCATACCCTGCTTTATTCCTTGTGTTCCATTCCATCAGTCTCATGTTCCTATCTTGCCATACCATGAGTACTTCCTGCTTGATATCACTTGTTATATATCTACCTGCCTATACATGCTTATGCTCACGACACGATTTTCAATGCTTATTTATGATTCGGTTTTATCGATACACATGTGCTTATCCTTGCACGCCATCTGGCTTTTGCCTCACCACTCGCCTGGGGAGTTCTGACTCCTCTGGATCCTCATGTCCAGGTCCTGGAACTTGGAGCATGTCAGAGCTTGGAACTTGTAGATTCTCTCAGTTGCTGATCAGAGTAGCGCAGTGGTAGCGTGGACTCCAGCAGACCGTCCAGAGCCCCATCCTTCCAGGCCCCCATGTGCGGCTCTAGAGTTTTCTTGTTATGACTCTGAGCCTGTCTTTGTACTGTTCATACATATACATATCTTTGTAATCTCGCAATTGCGCATATCAGTGATGTAATATTCATATAATATTGGATCACCTCTGGTGATAACTTTGTAATTGTACTCATGTGTTGGAATGTATAATGCACCACTTGCTTCCGTACTCTGATTCTTGCCTGTACTGATGCTTAGCGTATATACGTGAGGGTATTTCGGACCTGCGTATATACGTTGCAGTAACGTCTCCGTACCCGCAGGATCGGGGCGTTACAGGATGGTATCAGAGCCTAGGCTCTCGCATCCTCAGTACGTCCAGACGGCAAATTAATGGTAAAGAAATTTGCAACTGGAATGCTTGAGTCCTGGTTATACAGTCCAACTACAAGTACAGAGTTATCTATGCTTTCTTGATCATCCTTCCTTTGATTCCTTACTTCCATCTTTCCCCTATTTTGGTTTTTCGAATCCTTTATACCAACATAAGATATGGATATACTAGAGAGGTAGTGGCTGGCTCTGAATAAAGCTATTATATGATCTCTTCGGCTGACTCTATGGTGCTCGGGTATTCTCAGGATTGATCCTAATCGGGTTATCTTTCAGAAGTCAGTAGTCGGAATTCTCTACGGATATTCTACATTCTCGGCTATATCTTTCAGAGTGATTGATGCCTGGTATTATCGGTCTTCTTTATTATGCTCAGGACTATCAGGGTTTCCTTTATCTTCAATATTCTGGCTTATGCTCGGAGGGCTATAAAGTATGCAGTACAACTGGAACTCTATTGCAAAGTAACGATATCAGATCAGTATTATTTGGTACCGTTCAAAAACTTATACAGCTAGAGGTGCAGAAGATATCTATATTCTGATTACTGTTTAGTCAACTTGAGAGCCCTACCTATAGTGCTTCATATCTTAATTGGTATAATTTTCACCCATGTCCCTTTTGTGTTCATTTTACCCCTTATCGAAATTGCGAGGACGCAATTTTTTGTAAGGTGGATGGAATGTAACACCCCGCTCCCAGAATACGTACCTAGTTGCATATTCGTATTTTTTGATCGTATTTTTCGATTTACTTTCTGTATTTATTTTGTATTATGAATTATTTATATGATCGTTTTGTCTTGGATCCGGATTCGTGGACTCAGAGTCAGCCCTAGTCTGAACCGAGGACCCGATCCTAGGGTATTACTCGATTTGGTCTTTCTGGTCTTTAGATTTGACCGATTTCAGTTTTAAATATCATTTTTTAATACTTTAGATTTTCTATGATTTTCTAGAATTTTCCTGAATTAAATGGAAAATCTTCAAAACCGGTGTCGACCAGCACCGCTGACCGATTCCTGGATTTTTAATTTACAAATGGAGTCAAATTTTGAGAAACCGCTTTCCCATATTTGCTTAGAATAATATTTACTATCTTAATTCATTTTTTGGGAATTTTCAGAATTTATCAGATTTCTGCCAGATTTGGTGTCGACCGATATTGGCGGCCAATTCTAAGATTTTTAATTTAAAAACTATAAATAATTTCTTTAAATGGATTTCACCATGATTCTTAGAATAATATTCTTGATTTTTGAGAATTTTTGCGGGTCGTTCCGAGATACTTGATTTTCGGACGATTTCGATATTTTTCCGAAAGTTTTCCGCATCAGCAACCGAATCCCGGGAATCCGCTACTCTAATTATTTTCACTTTTTCTTTCAAGAAAATATCCTCCTCTTTTCATTTTCTTTTCCTTTTTCCTTTTTCTTTCCTTCCTTTTCCTTCCACCAAATTCTCCAAACTTCTCCATTCTTCCATTATCTTCTACATCTTTCCTCCAAAAATATCTCCTCCACCAAAAATATCTTCTCCAAAATATCTCAAACTCCTCTCCCATCACCATGGCCGGCCAAAGAGCCACCTAACGCCTCCATTTTATAAAAAACCCCCTCTCTAAACACTTTTTACATTACCTTCACAAATCCAATTCCTATATAAACCTTTCCTTCATCTTTCCACTTCATTTTTCTCTTCACCAACACCTTAACCACCACCAACTCCTCCTTCATCTCCACCACAACAACAACTACTACAACTTCTCCAACTTCCTACCTTCATCTTCTTCCTCCTCCATCTCCATTTAAAGCACCACAACTCCAACAACTCCACCAAAGCCTCCACCTTCTCCTTTACCTTCTCCAAAAATACCACCACCATCAAAACCCTCCACAAAACCACCACCCTATCACCACATCAAGAGCCGGCCACCTCCTTTGGATTGGGGCCGAGCTCTTCTTCGTCGGTAATATCTCCGATGATTATTCCGGTAATCGTTCGCGATTATTCCGGTAATCATTACGGTGACAATTACAACGACAACAACTAACATCACCATCACCTCTACTATTTTCCACCATCATCTTCACTTCCACCATCACTTTCACCATCACAATACCCCCTCCATCTCCACTACTTCAACCTCCAAACATCACCTCCTTCACCTTCTTTTTCATTACTCCATCAAAATCCAACTCCTCCACCAAATAACACCACCACTAAAGCAAGCACCTTTCTCTTTCTCTCTCCCTCCTCCTCTCTGTATATTGCTGACGCGGATCTCACCCCCGCGTCCAGGCAATGCCTTAACGCGGATCTTCGCGTTCTTGGCATCTGTTTAAACACGGCCTACGCATTCTTGTACCGACGCAACGCGGAGTCCATGCCCGCGTCTGTGTCCCTTTCATGTCTGCACGACGCGGAGCTAATGCCCGCGTCTGTGTTCTTCTCATGCTAACGCGACGCGGAACCCATGACCGCGTCCGCGTTCTTCTCGTGTCCTGACTTGAACGCGGGTCTCGAACCCCGCGTTTGTGGCGATCTCGAACCCCGCGTTTGTGGCACCCTTGCGACGCGATTCCCGCGTCTGTGACTCCCGCGTCTGCGACTCCCGCGTCTCACTCTCAAAACCCGCGTCTCCCTGTGCACTCTCTCCTTCCATATACTTCTCTCTCTAGTTTTCCTCTCTCTTTCTCTCTCTAACTCTTTCTCTCTCCTCTTCACTTATTATATTTATGGCGCGTACGTGAGTTCCATGGATTTCAGAGTTTTCAGCTATTCCAGAGATTTAGGCGAGTGTCCTCGCTCTCGCTTCCATTTGGGTTTCCCCACCTTGTCTGGTCGACATGTATTTTATTCCATGTTTATATGTATTTTACTGCTTTATACTATGCGTGGCCGACCCTTCGTGGTCGTTGAACTCTGGGTTTCTGCCCACTCCTGGGATGGCTGGTAGCCACCGAGAGTGCGCTTAAACCCTGAGCGTTCTTGGTCCCTCAGCCTTCAGCCTCCGGTCTCTCACTATCTCGAAAGGGAAGTGATTGGGACCGTCAGGTCTCTCCGTCCTTCAGCCTCCGGTCTCTCACTATCTCGAAAGGGAAGTGATTGGGACCGTCAGGTCTCTCAGCTCCGCCTGGTTATCATGATCAGCGCTCAGCACTTTACCACTAGATTCGTCTAGGCGGGATGCTGCCGGATTTCTTACTCGCACTTTAAGCCGAGTTGTCCCGGTAACCTTGCCAAACTCTCCAGTGTTAAATACTGTTTGCTGTCTGTACTTCCAACTCGCTTAGCTCCGCTTGGTTATGCTCAGCTACTACTCTATCATCATGCCATGTATTTCCTGATATGTTAATACTTGCCATACCATTGCTTCATGCTTGTCATTTACATGCTACTAATTAACACCTGTTTGTATCACCTGACAAATGATGTGTTAACATCTGATACCCGTCATGCTACTACTTGACACTGACTCATGTTATACCACCAGTTCCCGGCGGATCCTGAATGGAACTAAGTGCCACACGGAGCAAAGTGTCACACCACACAAGTGGTGGGGGCCACCTCTTGAATCTGTGGGGGCCACCTCTAGAATCCATTCCCCTCAGAGCAAAGTGCCACATGGAACAAAGTGCCACACCACACACGTGGTGGGGGCCACCTCTTGAATCTGTGGGGGCCACCTCTTGAATCTGTAGGGCCATCTCCTGCCTGTACCTGATCTCTTGTTATGACCAGTTATGTTCCTACTCTTTACAAAGGATAACTTGCACGGGGAATGGGAGGAAGTGATGAATGCCGGTATGGTGCCTTGCTTATAGTAGTAGAATACCAAAACTGACGATTCGTGTTAGGGGGATTTCAGGCCCCAGAAGATGCGTGTTAGGGGGATTTCAGGCCCCCAAATGGCTGTGTCCTGGGCGGAGGGGAACTACTATAAGTATGAGCTATCAGTTCTTCATCAGCTTCCAGTAACGAACCTCGGCTTGCTTATATATGATGTATGTGTGTTGGGATGTACACCAGGACACATACCTAGATATATAGGTCAGACGAGTAATAATAATAAAAGATGCCAACTATGTATCTTGTTATGCCTGTTATGAACTCCCGTTATGCTTGTTATGATTCATGTTATGCCTGTTATGTACTCCTGTTATGACTGTTGTGTGATTTGCCACGAATGCTTTCATCAGATTTTACATCGGATTTTCGGTTTTATGATTATTATCATATTCGCTGCTCATACCCTGCTTTATTCCTTGTGTTCCATTCCATCAGTCTCATGTTCCTATCTTACCATACCATGAGTACTTCCTGCTTGATATCACTTGTTATATATCTACCTGCCTATACATGCTTATGCTCACGACACGGTTTTCAATGCTTATTTATGATTCGGTTTTATCGATACACATGTGCTTATCCTTGCACACCATCTGGCTTTTGCCTCACCACTCGCCTGGGGAGTTCTGACTCCTCTGGATCCTCATGTCCAGGTCCTAGAACTTGGAGCATGTCAGAGCTTGGAACTTGTAGATTCTCTCAGTTGCTGATCAGAGTAGCGCAGTGGTAGCGTGGATCTCCAGCAGACCGTCCAGAGCCCCATCCTTCCAGGCCCCCATGTGCGGCTCTAGAGTTTTCTTGTTATGACTCTGAGCCTGTCTTTGTACTGTTCATACATATACATATCTTTGTAATCTCGCAATTGCGCATATCAGTGATGTAATATTCATGTAATATTAGATCACCTCTGGTGATAACTTTGTAATTATACTCATGTGTTGGAATGTATAATGCACCACTTCCTTCCGTACTCTGATTCTTGCCTGTACTGATGCTTAGCGTATATACGTGAGGGTATTTCGGACCTGCGTATATTCGTTGCAGTAACGTCTCCGTACCCGCAGGATCGGGACGTTACAATATCTAGAGCCATTTATTGTTTATGCATGATTATGCATTGTCATTCATTGCATATTTATGTTTATTTATTTTATGCATGAATTAAGGGGGAGCTTCTTTGAAGCTTAACTTTGATCCATGCATATATAACTCCAAGAGTTTTGTCATCATCAAAAAGGGGGAGATTGTTGGCCCAGAAGCCTTCCACTCTAGTTTTGATGATGATTAACTCATATAGTTATATGTACTAATAATCTTGTGATTTTAGTTTCAGATCATTAATCAAGTTATTTGTAGGTGATTAGCTTCAACAAGATGATTTGGAAGCTTTCACATGTTGATTCAAGAGCCCGAGCGTCAAAGATCATATATAGCACTTGCTTGGTGGATCAAGGAGTTTTGGATCGAGTTGGCTTGGAGACGGCGCTCTACAAGAAGACTTCGGTACCATAGTTTAGTTTTGTGTTTAGATCCAAATTGTAAAGATTAGAATAGTATGATATGCTCAAGTTTACAACACACACACGTTTCATGTTTGGAATATTGGTTTTCGGTTTTTCCGTTTTTGGTTTAACCGATCTTGGTTTTCATGAATAGATAGATCAAAACAAGTTTACATGGTTTAATGTATATATGATTTGTTCTATATACATGCATGCTTCAACTTCTTAGACAAACTTAGTTTTGACTTACTTATTCATGTGGTTTATGTTTTGGTATTTTCAACAAAACATATTTTGGAATTAAAGTCAAAAACATGGATATATATATATGTTTCATGTATATAGGATTATATCCATATACATCATGCCTAAATGTTGTTTAATATCATGTTTTTGTATTTGGATGAGTTTTGGACAAAATGTATTTTCTATTCAAAAATTCAAGTTTTAGAAAATACAGTTTTTGATTTTTGGTAAACTGATAAGACACAAAAATGTTTTAAAATGTTTGTTATTTGTGATGAAATTTTTGTCACAAGTTTATATTTCAATATACAATGTCAAAACAAGTTTATTGGAGTGTTTAGTTAAGATAAAAGAATTTTTATCTATAATTTTACCAGTTGCTTCAGACCCAGAACTGGCTGACAGGCCAGGTCGGCCGACCGCACGGTCGACAGTACCAAGGGCCGGTCGACCGTGCGGTCAACCAACGTGCACAGAGCTGTGCACGTCTGGCAGCCTAGTGGGCCGGTCGACCGGGCGGTCGACCGTAACTGAGAGCAGTGCTCTCTGTTCTTTTTGGTCGACCGGGCGGTCGACCGGGCTGGTGCCCACGGTCAAATCCGACCATTGGACGGTCGACCGGACGGTCGACCGGTAGTTCAGTTTTGGCAGAAATTGCAGCCAACGGCTATATTTTTCTGGGGGCTATAAATACCCCATTAATGGCCAGTTTTCTCTAAGATTTTTTGAGCGAATTTTTCCTGACTCTCTAGTGTTTTCACAGCAATCAAAAGAAGTTTTTGGGCTTGAAATTGAACAATCTATTTGGTGTTTTTGCTAGGGTTTGAAAAATCAAGAAATGATTTTTGGGAAAAGATTTTGATTCAATTTCTTCATCTTAGTTTCTTGCTTTTTCCCAAAGATTTTCTTTGAGTTTTTGATTTTCATTCCTTTGGTTTTCTCCACACTTGAGCTACATCTACTATCTCATTCTATAGGATCTTTGTGTGGGAAAGAAATTGTTTGTGGTTGTTGTTTAGACCACCAAGTTGAAAACCCTATCTTTGCTTGGCTTTGTGCCTTTCCCTCATTATGTTGAGGAGGTTGTGCATTTGGGTTGTATCCCTCAAGTTGTGAGGTGATCCTTGTGTTGCTTTGTGCTAATCCCTCAAGTTGTGAGGTGATTGTTTGTTGGCTTGAAGTTGTGCCTCAAGGAGGAGGTTGTGTTTGTAAGGAGAGGAGTTGGGTACTCCTTGTGATTGTATTGCCCCAAATCCTCGGTGGAGGTTCCCTTTGTAGGAGTCCTTTGTGGACAAGTTAGTGGACTTAAAATCCTTCAGGGTGAAGGCGGGGATGTAGAGCTGGGTGCTCGAACCTCGAAACATATCTTGTTGTTTGCGCTTGATCCCTTGGCTCTTACTCTCTCTCTCTTTATTTTGTGCCTTGCATCTATTCATATTGTTCATTCATAATTATTTGCTTGGCTTGTTTTAGTGTGCATCTCTTGTCAATTGCAATTAGTTTTTAAATTCCGCATTAAGTTCATTAGATTAGCATAATCACCTATTCACCCCCCCTCTAGGTAATTTTCAGATATGTCTTCACATTCTCTCAGGCACCGGTGAGTTGGCGCTCCACACTGCAGTCTACCGTCGCTTTGTCGACAACAGAGGCTGAGTATATGGCCATGACAGAGGCCATGAAGGAGGCAATATGGCTTCAAGAATTGCTTGATGACTTGGGCGTGGAACAGGATCTGCTGAAGATTAACTGTGATAGTATGAGTGCCATTTACTTGGCCAGGAACCAGGTCTATCATGCACGGACAAAGCACATCGACGTCAGGTACCATTTCGTTCGGGAGATTCTAGAAGAGGGTGATATCGAACTGTTGAAGATTCACACATCGGAGAATCCTACCGACATGCTTACTAAAGTGGTGTCGGGAGTCAAGTTTGCACATTGCAAAGCTTTGCTCCATGTCCTTCAGGTAGCTTGAGCTTGCTGAAGCTCATTTGGATGACCTACGGATGGCTTGATCCCATTAATGGCCAGTTTTCTCTAAGATTTTTTGAGCGAATTTTTCCTGACTCTCTAGTGTTTTCACAGCAATCAAAAGAAGTTTTTGGGCTTGAAATTGAACAATCTATTTGGTGTTTTTGCTAGGGTTTGAAAAATCAAGAAATGGTTTTTGGGAAAAGATTTTGATTCAATTTCTTCATCTTAGTTTCTTGCTTTTTCCCAAAGATTTTCTTTGAGTTTTTGATTTTCATTCCTTTGGTTTTCTCCACACTTGAGCTACATCTACTATCTCATTCTATAGGATCTTTGTGTGGGAAAGAAATTGTTTGTGGTTGTTGTTTAGACCACCAAGTTGAAAACCCTATCTTTGCTTGGCTTTGTGCCTTTCCCTCATTATGTTGAGGAGGTTGTGCATTTGGGTTGTATCCCTCAAGTTGTGAGGTGATCCTTGTGTTGCTTTGTGCTAATCCCTCAAGTTGTGAGGTGATTGTTTGTTGGCTTGAAGTTGTGCCTCAAGGAGGAGGTTATGTTTGTAAGGAGAGGAGTTGGGTACTCCTTGTGATTGTATTGCCCCAAATCCTCGGTGGAGGTTCCCTTTGTAGGAGTCCTTTGTGGACAAGTTAGTGGACTTAAAATCCTTCAGGGTGAAGGCGGGGATGTAGAGCTGGGTGCTCGAACCTCGAAACATATCTTGTTATTTGCGCTTGATCCCTTGGCTCTTACTCTCTCTCTCTTTATTTTGTGCCTTGCATCTATTCATATTGTTCATTCATAATTATTTGCTTGGCTTGTTTTAGTGTGCATCTCTTGTCAATTGCAATTAGTTTTTAAATTCCGCATTAAGTTCATTAGATTAGCATAATCACCTATTCACCCCCCCCTCTAGGTAATTTTCAGATATGTCTTCACATTCTCTCAGGCACCGGTGAGTTGGCGCTCCACACTGCAGTCTACCGTCGCTTTGTCGACAACAGAGGCTGAGTATATGGCCATGACAGAGGCCATGAAGGAGGCAATATGGCTTCAAGAATTGCTTGATGACTTGGGCGTGGAACAGGATCTGCTGAAGATTAACTGTGATAGTATGAGTGCCATTTACTTGGCCAGGAACCAGGTCTATCATGCACGGACAAAGCACATCGACGTCAGGTACCATTTCGTTCGGGAGATTCTAGAAGAGGGTGATATCGAACTGTTGAAGATTCACACATCGGAGAATCCTACCGACATGCTTACTAAAGTGGTGTCGGGAGTCAAGTTTGCACATTGCAAAGCTTTGCTCCATGTCCTTCAGGTAGCTTGAGCTTGCTGAAGCTCATTTGGATGACCTACGGATGGCTTGATCCCTTGGGCAGGGTACGTAGGCAACTACATTGGTGCAGCCGCTCTCGAGTTGATGGACAGGTCAGCTTAAATTTGGAAGAATCTTCACCGAGGTAGAGAATTGTTGGAAAGAGAGAAGTATTGTCGAGGAAGTCGACAAGGATCGTCAAGGGATTGTCAAGGAAGTCAGCGACGAAAGATGAAGGAAGCAGCAGCAGAAAATAGCTAACAGCAGCAGGAGCAGCAGGAACAGGTGCTCCAGTCGACCGACCCGGTCGACCGCCCGCAGTAGCAGGTGCTCGGTCGACCAGCCCGGTCGACCGACGTGCACAACGTGCACAAGGATGGAGCTCGGTCAACCGCCCGGTGACCAACTGAAAGTACCCAACTCTCTGTTGGCGCCCGGTCGACCGAAAAGCGGGTGCGGGCTGTGTTGCTGATTTAGAAACCTGTTTGTATAAATACGGGATTTCTAGGGTTTTGTTGAATGTTGGAAAAACTGGAGCTCTCTTGAGATCAGTGGTGCTGCTAGTATTGTAATCGATCTTCCAAAGTAATATAATCTCTCTTTGATTGCCCCAGGGACGTAGGCATTGAGGCCGAACCTCGTTAGATTGTTGTTTGCGTGTGTTCTTTCTCTGGTATTTGATTTTGTGCTGTTTTGAAATTGTTCTT
Source organism: Agave tequilana (assembly GCA_038442645.1). Classification (NCBI taxonomy): domain Eukaryota; kingdom Viridiplantae; phylum Streptophyta; class Magnoliopsida; order Asparagales; family Asparagaceae; genus Agave; species Agave tequilana. Next base: position 11,955 of record JAVJIF010011761.1, on the reverse strand, counting down.
CGTGCTTGAGAGATTCAGGGATTCCTCTTCTGGTTGTTGTCGTTGGCGCAACACCGCAGCCCCTGCAGCTGCCGTTGTGGTCGCCAACTAGAGAGAGGGGTGAGGGGATGTGGGGAAAAGAGGACTAGAGAGAGGGAGAGAGGGATTTAGGAAAGATTTTGGTTTCTAAATAGAATTTGTAGGTTACATCTTCAGCTCGATGAAATTTTGGAGAGGATTTTGGGTTCTCTTTCTTAGAATGAAGAAGGAGGATGAGGAGAATAATTGCCTCTCTTTTTACACAACCCCCCCCCAAAAAAAAAAAAAAGATACATGTACTATGTATATTCACAACATCTCTTTTCTCTCATCTTGCCACTTATACAATACATATTTCAAGGCTAACCCTAGCCCTCCATCAACCTATGCCATGTACACCTACCCCCTACTATTAAATACTAATAATACAATATTATGGTATTCCTTTTGTATTAATTGTATTTCTTTGTACTTGTACAATATACTCATATACCAATCTATTACAAATAATACTTACACAATTTTGTGCGTGTGTGCCTGTATTCATACAAAAATGATTGTACTCATACATACATAACTTATATATTTATATATATTCCAGTATCCAATTTATCCCACTCTCAAATTTTTTCCAAAATTACAAAATCCACTTCACTCTAATTAATTAAATCATCACTAAAAAAATCTTGATTAATCTCATAAATTCAAAATTTAAATTATTAGATTGGGTTAAATAACCTAGGTGTTACAGATACTCCCATCAGCGGGGCAGGGACTCCGAGCGAGGGACACTCCCACAACGGAGGGTTTCGACTCCCCATAAGCTAATCGAAAGGGATCTATAAGCTGGCACTTACGTTGCCGCCTTCGAATTAGAGACACTGCCACATTGGGATGTACAAGCATCAGGGATTGATGGGGACACTCCCATCAGCATGGCAGAGACTCCAAGCAAGGAGACACTCTCACAGCGGAGGGTTTCGAATGCCCATAGGCTAATCGAGAGGGAGCTCGTAGGCTAGTGCTTGTGTTGCTGCCTATGAGTGGGGACACTCCCACATCAGGAAGTACAAGCGAAAGGGATTGATGGGGGATAGTCTGATCAGCGGGGTGGCACGAAAATATTTAGCAGAAAAATGCATTTTTATTTCAGGATATAAAATAAAATACATGGACTTAAAAGAAAATACAAGGGGTGTTATTAGTTGAAGTACTTTCATGTCCTTGTAGCAAGAATTGGGTCACTCATTTACTTTGTACTGAGTGATTGCATGTTGCAATTGGGTAGGGGCAGAGTGCGTGGTTGCCCGCGTCAGAGGCTGCCCCACGTCAGAGGTTGCCCCGGGGGTAAGGATGTACTTTTTAAGGTAGCCTTGGTGGACTAGTTCTTCAGGTACCACCGGATGCTTCTGTAGTAGATGGTCTCGTTGTGGGCCCAAAAGGTTACACTCTCCAATTGTTTAAAGTTTTGATGATAACAGAACACATAGAAGCTATATGGTACTAATAAGTTTGTTTAAGATGAGTTTCAGATTAGTACCTTTTATGAAGGTCATTGCTTAGCTATTGCAAGATTTTCTAGGTTCATGAAGCAAATAAGGCAAATGGCACAAGAGGAAATGTCCATAGAAGAGAAGACTCTAGCATGACATTGCATGGCTCAAGACTTCATTATGGCTTAGAGACTTCATTAGATTTGTTTTTAGTTTTATAGTTTTGTTAAAGAATAGTGAATAGGTTTGAAGCTCAAAATTCCTACACACAAGTTTTTGCGCACATGTCTTTTCTAAAAATTTCTCCTATATATATATACAAAATATTTTTAAATATATTCTATTACTTATAAACTCAATTTTGTGTCTTATACATAGTTCTGATCAAAACTATTTTTTTAACCATCAAAATCTCCTCAAAATCCTTTTCAAATTTTAGTTTTTGACCTGAGGCGGTCGACCGGCCGGTCGACCGACTCTGTTTCAGGTCAGATCGGTCGACCGACCGGTCGACCAGGATTCTGACCGTTGGGTGTGTGCATGTGTGCACGTTTCCCGGTCGACCGGACGGTCGACCGAAACCCATTTTCGGTCGACCGACCTTCGGCCGACTAAAATACAGTGACTCTTTGTTTGTTGCGGTCGATCGGGTGGTCGATCGTGGGCCTGCAACGGCTCTATTTTTTGAAAACCCGGTCGATCGGCTGGTCGACCGAGGCTGTGTTTCAGCCTTAATGGCTATTTTTTAAAACACATTTTAAATGGTCCCTTTTGTCTCTAAACGAGTTTAGGGGCTGGTTTTTGGGTCAAATACATCCTAATTACCTATTGTATTAGTTTACCCTTTAATCCCTAGCTCTATCCTATAAATAGGGATGATTAGGGTTGTGGGATTAATTATAATCATTTGCAAAAAATATATTCAAAGTTTAAAGGCTTTCAAAAGAGTTTTGTTCTTGGTTTTTGTGCTGAAAAATCTCTCTCATTTCTGAAGTTTTTGTTTCAAAGCTCTCTCAAAATTCATTTTCTTTTTCCACTTACAATACTAGAGCTTCAATCCTACTCATTGTTCTACAGGGCTTTTGTAAGGGAAAAGGATTTTTCAAAAGAGAGTTTGTGGTCTTTTGATCACCAAGAGAATACTTGTACTTGGATTGTGGAGTTGGGTACTCCGGTGTGATTGTAACTCTTTGTGAAGTTATAGTGGTTAGAAATCCTTCTGGGTGAAGGCGGGGACGTAGAGCTCGGTGCTCGAACCTTGGAAAAATTCTCGGTGTTTGCGTTTGGTTTACTTGCTTTAATTCCTTGCTCTTTATATTCATTGCAACATTGTACTTGCTCTACATATTCATTGCTATATACACTTGTTTCATATTCATATTGTCGATCAAATACTCATACAACAAGATTGCAATACGCACCTCAAACTCTTATCTAGAGGAATCACGAGGAAGGAGTTCAGAGCCCTTCACGGGGTATTCGGCTTCTAGTCTTGTTTTGGGTGATCATTGCATCATAACATTTTTAATTGTGCATTGATTAGCATTATCACCTATTCACCCCCCCCTCTAGGTGATTTCAATTGGTATCAGAGCTAGGACTCTAGTTTTTGGCTTCACATCCTTAGAGAGATCCTAAAATTTGCTAATCACTATTTGCATTCTTTCATTCATACACTAGTAAAAATGGCCGACAACATTAAGACCCCTCCTAAATTTGATGGACTCAATTTTTCCATTTGGAAGGTTAGGATGACTATCTTTCTACAATCCCTAGGTAGTTTAGTTGCCAAATCCTTGACCAAACCCTATAGTAGACCCGATAGTAAGGAGAGCACTTGGTCCGACTTTACATACAAAGAATATGAGGCTAATTCTAAGGCTCAAAATTCCCTTCTCATCGCCTTGAATGAGGATGATCTTACACGGGTTATACATTGCCAATCCGCCTATGAGATTTGGCAACACTTATTGGTCACACACGAGGGGACATCACAAGTAAAGAGAGCTAAAATAGATCTCTTGAGGTCCCAATATGAAAGTTTCAAAATGCTTGAAGATGAGTCTATTGATTCTATGATTACCAAGTTTACTAAGATTACCAATGCTCTTTCTTCTCTAGGTGATGATATAAGTAACGACCAAAAGGTGCGCAAAGTGATTCGAGCTCTTCCTATATCATGGGAGATCAAGGCTACCACCTTAAAGGAGTTGAATAATAAAGATGAAATGGATCTCATAAGTCTTATTGGAAACCTTAAGACTCATGAGATGGAAAAGAAGGCAAGAGAAGAAGTGGTACCTCAAAAGAAGAAATCCATAGCTTTCAAGTCTTTCTCTACCATTGATGACGATGAAGTAGATGAAGAAGAGGATGAGGAGCTATCTCTCCTAGTGAGAAATGTGAAGAGGATGTACCGCAAGAACAAACTCAACTGTAGAAAGAAATGGGAAGGGAAGGAGGAGAAAAGAATCATTTGCTACAATTGTCGGAAACCCGAACATATCATGGCCGATTGTCCCGACTTCAAGAAAAAGATGACTTCTTCCTTAAAGCAAAAGAGGCTGGTTGAAAAGAAGGCATACAAGGCCACTTGGGATTCGGAAAGCGAGTCCGAAGATGAGGTGGACACGGCAAATATGTGTTTCATGGCAAACACACCCAAGGTAACCACTCAACCTCTTGATGAAGAAAATGAAATAAGTAGAGAAATGCTAGAACATGCTTTTGTTGAACTTTTTGAAAGCTTTGATGATAAAAAGGTAGAATGTTCTAAATTGAAAAAGGAAATTGAGTTGCTTAAAAATCAACTTGCAATTGTTTCAAAAGAAAAGGAAGAAATTTCTTCTAATCTTATTTCAACTAAAAGAGAATTTGATGCTTATAAAGTTGCTTGTAAAGCTAAATTTCCAAAAGTTGATGAAATTGAATTTTCCTTGTTAAAAACTAGAATTATTGATTTTGAAAATGTTTTAAAAGATTGTGCTTTTAATACTAAGAAATTAGAGGAAATGTTTTCAAAGAAGCACACTCCACATGTTAAGAATGATAAAACAACCCATGCTAAAAATGCTCACCATGTCAACACTTCACATGTTAAAACTACTCATGCACACAAGTCACATGCTAGTAAGCCACACACTCATTATGCATTTAAATATGGAAGAGTTTATAGATGTACTTATTGTGGTCGAAATGGCCACTTAGCTAAATTTTGCTATGATCAAATGAATAGATCTAATAATCTTGTGTGGGTTCATGGCACTAACACTTCAGGACCCAAGAAAATATGGGTACCAAAATCAAGTCCTAAATTATTTGATGTAGGTACACACTAAGGCTCCAAGACGTAAGGAGCGGTGGTACCTTGATAGTGGTTGTTCAAGACATATGACATGGGATATCAACAACTTTATAACCCTATCAAGGTACATTGAAGGTGGCACCGTCACCTTCGGAGATGATTCCAAGGGCACTATCATCGGTATAGGTAACATTCAAATTAGTGCATCTCCTATTATAGTAAATGTTGTTCTTGTTAATGGACTTAAACATAACTTGCTTAGTATAAGTCAACTTTGTGATCGTGGTTTTAAAGTTGTGTTTGATGATTCTTCTTGCAAAATTTTTGATTGTAAAACCAATGATTGTATTCTCACCGGATTTCGTGATAATAATGTCTATATCATTGACATGCTTAATTTGGATTGTTCTACTAAATGCTTGAATGCTTTTGATGAGACTTCTTGACTTTGGCATAAAAGATTAGGACATGCATCTTTTGATCATCTTGCTAGGATTAATTCTAAGGAATTGGTGAAGGGTATTCCTTGCTTGAAGTTTGAAAAAGACCGCATTTGTGGTGCGTGCCAACTTGGAAAACAAACCGAGTCTTCTTTCAAACCAATCAAAGATATCATGTCAACTAGGCCATTAGAATTAATTCACATGGATCTTTTTGGACCCACTAAAACTAAAAGCTTAAATGGTAGTAGATATGTTTTTGTTTTAGTTGATGACTTTTCCTGGTTCACTTTGGTTTTCTTTTTGGAACACAAAGATCAAACTTTTTCGCATTTTAAGATTTTTTGAAAAAGAGTTGAAAAAGAAAAAGGTTTTTCGATTTTGAAAATAAGAAGTGATAGAGGTGGTGAGTTCATTAACCAACTCTTCATGACTTATTGTGATGAAAAGGGAATTAAGAATGAAATGTCATGTCCTAGAACTCCACAACAAAATGGAGTTGTAGAAAGAAAGAATAGAACCCTTCAAGAGATGGCTAGGACTATGATAAGTGAATATGACCTCCCTCAATATCTATGGGCCGAGGTTGTAAACACCGCATGCTACATTCAAATTGTATTTATTTGTGTAAAAATACTTTCAAGACATCTTTTGAAATTTATCATTTAAGAAAACCAAATGTTTCATATTTTAAAGTTTTTGGATGCAAGTGTTTTGTTTTAAATACTAAAGATAACTTGGGTAAATTTGATGCTAAGGCCTATGAAGCAATATTTGTTGGATATTCTACTACTAGCAAAGCTTATAGAGTATTCAATAAATCTTCTCTTACTATTGAAGAATCCATGCATGTTACATTTGAAGAAACTAATGTTATTGTTGAGAATGTTGTAGAGTTTGACTCATTAGGTGAGGACATGGAGAAAATTTCCTTGAAGGACTCACCCATTCAAGAAGAGAAGCAAGAACCCATTGGTGAAGTTCAAAAGGAAGAAGTGGAACAATCTCAACCACTTCCTAAAGATTGGAGATTCGCTACAAATCATCCCAAGGATCTCATCATAGGTGATGTATCTAAAGGGGTAACAACTCGCTCCAAACTCCATGACTTGTATCGTAACTTTGCATTCATTTCTCATTTTGAACCCAAAACATCCTCGAAGCGGAGGGTGACTCATATTGGTTGCTAGCTATGCAAGAAGAACTCAATCAATTTGAGTGCAACCAAGTTTGGCACCTTGTTCTTAGACCCCACGATAGACCAATAATTGGTACTAAGTGGATTTTTAGGATGACCAAGGTAAATGTGTTGATATTAAGTTATATAGAAGCATGATTGGTAGTTTGTTGTATTTAACGGCAAGTAGGCCGGATATCATGTTTAGTGTGTGTTTTTGTGCAAGATTCCAATCGTATCCTAAAGAGTCTCATCTTCTTGCAGTAAAACGCATCATTCGTTATATTAAGGGCACTATTGGAATGGGTCTTTGGTATCCGAAAATCGGAGATTTTTCTATGACGAGTTTTTCGGATGCCCACTATGCGGGTTGTAGAGTGGATAGAAAGAGTACTAGTGGGACATGTCAATTTCTTAGTAATTGTCTTGTTTCATGGTCCTCTAAGAAACAAAATTCGGTAGCCCTCTCAACCGCCGAGGCGGAGTATGTTGCGGCAGGGGCTTGTTGTGCACAAGTCCTTTAGATGAAATATACTCTCCTTGATTATGATTTGCATTATGACCATATAAAAATATTTTATGATAATACTAGTACTATTCATATGACTAAGAATGCAAATCAACATAGTAAGACCAAGCACATTGAGATTAGATATCACTTTCTTAGAGATCATTTTGAGAAAGGTGATATAGAGATTGATTATGTTCTTCGGATTTGCAACTTGCCGATATTTTCACTAAACCACTTGATTTTAATAGATTTTCCTTTATATGTGGTGAACTTAATGTTTGTGTTATTGAATAAATTTGGGATAACCCCCTTGAGGTAACTACCGAATCCGAGGATGAGAACATGTCATATGATGAGCTTACCACTTTTTGTCAACTCCTACTTGAAAAATATGACATGATTAAAAAGGATAATAAAAATTTGAAAAAGAAATTTGATTGCATGCATAAAGAAAATGATTCTTTCAAAACTAATATTGCATGTTTAGAAAAAGAAAATGAAATTTTGAAAAATGAGAATGTTTCCCTCATGTCTAAATTGAATGATCTTTGTGAAGGAAACACAAGTTTGAAAAATGAAATTATTTTGGTGGGAAAACAAAAGAAATTATTTTGCAAGAAAATAACTCTTTAAAAAGAAAATTTGTTGAAAAAGAAAAAGAAAATGTTTTTCAAAAGAAAAAGAAAAATGATTCTATATCTCACCATGCTTTACATGCCACCACTAGTGAGATTAATGTTTTGAAAAATAAAATTGATAGTTTGAGCTCAACTTTGAGCTCTTGTGCATTTAATCATTCTAGGTTGGAGTCAATGTTTTCAAAGAAGCAAATTCCACACATTCATGCACAACATCATCATGCATATGCTTATGTTGCATCTCATGATCACACTCCTACACATAAGCATTCTAAGGTGTACACATGTACACATTGTGGCCGCAAAGGCCATTTAGCAAAATTTTGTTATGACAAGTTGCATGTTTTAAATTTTGCTAATAAAAATGTTTGGGTGCCTTACAAAGCTAACCCCCAAGGACCCAAAAGAAAATGGGTACCAAAACCCCCACCTTGTGTATTTGATGTAGGTGAGGGCTCTCACACGACGTGAGAGAAATGGTGCCTTGATGGTGGATGCAAATGGATATGATGGACACACTTATTGATGCATCGCTATCAAGGAGGTTTTGGTGGGACAACCACCATGATTGGAGCTTTGGAGTTGGTAACAATCTCTAAACTCCTATTTTATTTATGTTCATGCTTGTTCATTCATGATATTTTTAGCATGATCATGTTTTATTTGTTTTATATACTTCATGTGGTAAAAACATGCTTAGATGCAGTTTTTATCAAAACTTGTATTATACATGTACAAATAGTGAGTTACACGTGATTTATATATGTTTGCACTTCATGCTCATTTGTACCCACTATATGTACGTGTATAGACTAGTTTTGATGATTCTCTCATTTATACATGCTTTGCCAAATTTTATGATTTTACTTCATGTATATGTATTTTTAATTCAAATCTAATAAATATACATGTATACCCGTGAGTCTCTTGCCTTCATGCAAATACATTTGATAGACTCTTTTATGTTTGGGATATGTATGTGTATTGTTAGGATTGGATAAATCATACATATACCTAGAAGTGTGTTTTGTTTTAATGAACAATGAATTTTCATGTTTGTTTGATAAAAATGAATTTTTTTTAAAAAAATTGATACTCACACTTTTTGAGCTTCAATGTCTATTTTCATGAAAATGCTATTTACATGATTTTTGAACACTCACACTTTATTTATTTTGTCATGACTTTGATTCATGAACATATTTTTGAGCTTCATAGATCGAGTGTCAATTCTTGTATTTGGCATGATTCATGAAATACATATGCAATTGATTTCATGTTTTTGAAGGATCTTTAACTAGTTTTTTCAAAAATTATTTTAACTAGTTAATTGTTCTTCATTTGGTAGTGATTTTCAATGCTAAAATATTTTCAAATCTATTTTTGAAAACTCTACCCTTTATGGGAGGATGGCTGGGCGATTATGCCTTGTATGCTTCATTGAAAATCTTTTATCTTGAGCATATAAAGGGAGGTATAGGTTATGAGTCATATACATGATTTACATTGTTATTTTCAATTGGTATCATTGAATCGTTTCAATTGGTATCAATTTGACTCTATTTTCGTATGTACTCATATTTTGTTTCTTATATATGTATGTATCAATTTCATTTGGTATATTCATTTTTCATACATATATATGAGTTATTTGTGCTTGAGTTAAAATTTTTACATGTTTAAAGCACAAAGTGGTTTATGTTAAGAAAATAAAATTTTTTAAGAAAAATTCTCAAGATTTGTTTTATTGAGAAAATTCAAAATTTTGTTTTATGAGAAAAATTCAAAATTTTTTTTGATTTGTATTGCCTATATGCAAGGAGAGCTTAACATTTCTTCTACATATAAATTCATGTTGAGTGTATTGTATATTGAGGAGCTTGACAACTCTTCTTTAAGTGGTACACGTGTGTAGGGGGAGCTTCACATCTCCTCTTATGCATTACATATTATAAATTATGTGAATTAGGGCTTGTCATCCCTCTTTCATGTAATGTATATGTGTAGGGAAGTTACTTAACCGTCTTCCTCTTCATGAATGTATATCGCATATAACCTTTTATTGATATGTTTGATTTGACCCCTTATTGATCTCTTTGTTTATGACAAAAAGGGGGAGAAAAATTTGATGATTTTGTTTTTACTTTTACCCTTTGTTGATGATTGACAAAAAGGGGGAGAAAGATTTGGTTTATATGCATGCTTTTGTGGTTAAAGGATTTAATGCATATATGTTTTGTTTTGCAAATAGGAGAAAAAAATTTTGTGATTTTATTTTATGCTTGATTAGTATGTTTACTCCTACATTTGCATACATGTTTATGTGCCTCATTGCATATTTATTTTGTTTATTTGAGATGCATGAGTTAAGGGGGAGCTTCTTTGAAGTTTTACTTTAATCCATGCATATATAACTTCATGAGTTTTATCATCATCAAAAAGGGGGAGATTGTTGGCCCAAAGGCCCATCACTCTAGTTTTGATGATGATCAACTCATGTAGTTATAGTACTAATGATCTTGTGTTTAATTAGTGACAGATTTGTTATCAAGATCTTAGTAGGTGTGGAGCTTCAACAAAGGATTTAAAGTCAAGTTTTGGAGCTAGCACCGTTTGATCCATAGAGCTAGTGATCGAGTTATGGATCGTGTTTGGATCAAGTCTAGAAGATGAGAAGACTTCAAGTGAAGACTTCAAGAAGATGAAGACTTGTGTCTAGGTATAAGATTTTTGTTTTAGTTAAAATGTAAAGGATAGAGTAGTTGGTGAATTGCTCAAGTATATATTACACACACACACTCTTGATTTAGTTGTCTTTTCATAAAAGAATTTTCAGTTTAGAAAAGACTTTCATTTTGGAAAATACATTTTGATTTTTGGTGTTTTCTTATATACATGTTTTAAACCAAAACCATATTTAGAGCTTAATGCCAAAAACATAGATATTTCATCTTAATTGTGTAGTGGATCATATCCATACACACTATGCTTTAATGAATTCAAAATATCTTATTTTTGTATTATGAAGAAGTTTGGAAAACAAGTTTTAAAAAATCAAGTTTTGGAAAATACTGTTTTTCAATTGAGCCAATATTTCCATATTACAAAAATAGTCCAATCTTTTATAACATGCCTTGATTTTGTGCAAGCATGTTTGTTTATGAAAGTATATTGGTAAAACTATTTTTGTAGATTTTTAAAGTATTTTATGGGATTTTATTTCAATCAAAAAGATCAAGTTTTAAATCCCTTATCAGATTTCTATTTCAGGCTTCAGCCAAGTCGACTAGTCGACCTATCAAGTCGACTAGAGCAGAAGTCGGCCAACCGCTCGGTCGACCGACGTGCACGACGTGCACGCCTTGACCTGGCAGATCGCCGGTCGACCGACCCAGTCGACCGGAACTGAGAGCAGTGCTCTCTGTTCTTTTGGGTTGACCGGGCGGTCGACCGGAGGCTCCAACGGTCGGATTCTTGACCGTTGGCGGTCGACCGACAGGTCTGACAGACCCCAACGGCTAGTTTTTGACAGCCTATAAATTTGGGGGTTTGGTCATTGTTTTTCACTAAGATTTTCGAGTGGGTTTTCACCAGTTTTTCCTGAGCTATTTAGAGGTTTTCCTCCACTTGATTTAGAGCAAATATTTCCAATCAAAAGGAGAGTTTATAAAGAGTGTGTTTAAAAGAGATTCTTGAGTTTTCCTCCACCATTTCCATCCTAGTTTTTCTCACAATCACTTGAGCTATCCATTGCTTTATCTATCCATAGGATTGTGTTGTGAGAGTTTTTACTTGGTGATCAAAGTGTTTAGATCACCAAGATTTCATCTTTGTTCTTTGAGGAGGCGGACGTGTGTGTTCGCATTGTTTCGGGTCCTAGTGGGGACTCGGTGTTTCGGGTTCGGGTGCGAACTCCTTGTTTTAGGTGCGGCCTCGGCGAGCCGGTGGGCTTGCGTGTGTACGGGCTAGAGAGTCCGAGAGTTGTAGGTGTTGCGGCACCGGGTGATCCATTGGGATCGATTATAGTGGAAATCCTTCGTGTGTCGAAGGCGGGGATGTAGAGCAAGGGTGCTCGAACCTCGAAACAAATCCCTTGTGTTTACGATTGCTCGCTCTCTCTCTCTTTGTCTTTATATCTTGCATACTTTTATTGTCTATCTTTATTTGCTTGATATATTCATTTGTGCTAAATTGATATACATGCTGGGTTGTTTGCTAACACTTGTATTTAACCAATAGAGCCAACGCGGCACCTCAACCCATTCAAGGGGAATCTAGAGGAGTTTGTCCAGAGCCCTTCACGGGGAATTCGGCAACACTCTTGTGTTATACGTGGTGTTTAGTTTAAATAGTTTGTTTAAGTCATAATTGCTT